>JAODPA010070914.1:20411-31195 GCA_025585075.1 Nepenthes mirabilis | reverse complement strand
AAAAGGAACCTCCCCGTCTTTTAAGAACCAGAGCCCCCTTCAATCTCACAAAATGACAACCTCAAAAAATATAGATTTCAGACCAACAATGGCTCCATATGGCTCAAGCAGCAGCTCCTTGTTCCCTGTATAATTTAAACTTACCATAGAGTATGTACAGACACCGACGCATATAGAGCAACCGAGCTTGTATAGTCATGAAGATAGATCCGATTCCAAGTTACTGTATGTAATGGTAAATACTTACGGACACTCCGACACAAGCACATGTAAAGGTGGTTCCGAGCCAATGACGGAGAGATTAGAAGCAACCGATCACTCGGAAGCAACCAGTTTTGCAGGCTCTTTGGGCACAGCTTTCGAAAGTGAACCCCGAGTCCATCTCTTTAGCATCTCTAACGCAGCCTCAGGCTGATCCATTGGAACCATATGGCCAGCATCATGGACCTGTGAATTGAGAAAAAGGTTAACCCATGCTCCAAGTTAAGCTACAGGATAGCTGTAGACGAGGAACCTAAAAGGAAAGGAAGGAGATCTAACCACAAGGAAACTAAGAGGGCCGTTGCCCTTTAAAATTCCTGCAGTGACGCCATTCACTTCAAAAGGAACCTCTGCCGATGCACCAAAGTCCTTCTGGCCGCTCCATTCCATGGCGTGCACCCACCTCGAGTTACCTGTTTGCATCACAAGAACAATATCATATTGACCGTAAATCAATATTGGGTTATTTACACGGATGAAGTAGATTGCATAAAACAGAAAAAATACCAAAAAGAACGGCTGAAATTTCAGCTTGAATCTAGTGGTAGAGAATTACATTTCAGGATTGAGGAACTTACCGAGCCAGTTGCAAATTAGATCGTACTCCCCGGCATAAACAAGCAACTGGATTCCATCCTCGAGGAGAGCCGGGATACCCGCTTCGAGATTCCGCATCCAATCCACTAGCATAGCCTGATACACTGTAGGGCTGCAAGAGACGAATTCTCTATCCCCAACTCCTAGAGCATTCCTCACGGATTTCTCATTCAGGAATTTCTCCAAGTTTGAGAAGTCATAGCAGAGGCTTCCCTCACACTTCTTCCTGATGTCATAGTACTGCAAAACGATTCACAAGACTCCTCCCCGCTTTAGAATGACACTTCAAAAGCGGGGAAACTGTTTCTAATAGAAGAAGTTGGCATTTATTTAACTAAAATATAACCAGAGATCTTTGTAAATTTACACAATTTTGATTGCCTAGTTCTCAGTTCTAACATTCAAACATAACATATCAATGTTAGAGACATTCACACATTAAAATGAGGAAACAAAATGAGGGCGGCGATCACAATCTTTATTTTGATTTAAAAGAAGAGCATTCATTGGGAAGTTCTTTGTTGGTAGTCTGCTTTTGTTTGGGGTTGTAGCACCATAGTTAGGTGGTCATTCAAAGTTGTACATCTTGCAAACCAAACAAAAAGTATTTGATAGGTTTCCTCAATTTTACTACTCTCTGTAGGTTTACAATGGTTTTATTTCTCTACAATTTTGCTCATTGAATTTTAAACCAAACACACTAACACATCAAATATTATCTTTGTGCCCAAAAAGGAGCCACGGACTAAAGACAGATAAGCTGATGTGGAAAAGTTTCAATAAAACAAAATGTTTGGGTAATCCTCAAGAGTGCCCCCACCCCCAACAAAGAGAAGAAAAGCAAGAGTGAAAAGACAAGCTTCTTACGTTAGTATCACCCGCAAGTGCCATAATACTACTGAATATGGTACCACAGACCAAGTAAGCAGCCATGCACGAGACGGTACCATCAGTTCCTAAATAAAACAAAACAAAAGAAAAAAAAAATTTCCATGCTTCAGCACGAACTTGTTAGCAGAGCTCATCAACCCCGGCAAAAATAGCTAAGAAACAAGCCTCTCAAAATAAAATTTAATATGAATTATTTAAAAAAAGTAAAATCTGAGTCTCATTCAGCAGAAGAGAACTCGGAAAAGGAACAGAGATGAATATGATGAAAACTTACCACAGAGTTTTACTGCTGTTTCACACACAGGAACTATCTTGTTGATACTATCATATGCAGGTTTCTTGATTAATCCCATGTCCAATGCATAATCGGTGTATGCTTGATACTGGATTCCAGGTTCAGTCAAACCATTCCCAATCGCAAATCCCTGCTCCAAGAAGAAATTCACCATTGGTAAGTCCAGAGCAATCAGGGGATCTGGATCAGCAAAATGTTCAATTGCAAACCTTCAGGTTGATATGAATTCCTTCATTAGCTTTGTTTCCCCGGTGGATACGAGCAGCAAAAGCAGGAATGTAATGGCCGGCATATGATTCTCCAGTGATGTAAAAGTCATTGTTGGCATACTCTGGATGCGCAGCAAAGAATGCCTAAAATCAGAAGAAAAGGTTCAAAAGGTGACAGCTAAGTCATATGCACATGCATTGGCCTGGATAGTAAGCACAAGATGATAGCAAGAGAGCTACAAACAAATCTACAATCAGGCAGTGTAACTTTCAAGCAAAATAACATTGTTTAAGACAAGGCCAACAAGCAACTGGCTTCTATTTTAGGACATGACACTCAATTACGTACCCTGGATGAAAATATTGGTATCCGTATCTTACATATTGGCATAGAAATATCGAGAAAAAATATTTTTTAAAATTATAAGTTAACGGGAATATATCAACTACATATCTAATCGCCAGTCGGCAACATAACACAATATTGTCGCCATATTGGAAAACATTAGTATTAAGGGAATTTGATACCGATATTATCGAACAATATTTTTATCTATGTTATGTACAAAAGGAACAAAAAAGACTAATCATAGATCAGCTTATCAACATGCCATTCATCTGATCCTTGCTGCTCAAAACCATTGCAAATGAAGTTCCTTAAAAATCTAAATCTAAGGACGTGTCTCGTCCAGACTACAAGTAAAGATTTGATACCTACCTAGTCACTAAATAAGAGAAGGGAGAAAGCTTAACAAAATGTTTATTTTGAAATTTGAACTTTTGAAGTATTCCTGTTTAAATACTTGTATAGAAGACCGATAGAAAAATGCAAATCCTTGGTCTCATCTACTTGTCCCACAAGGATAAGAGTGGTGTCTGTTCCAAGACACTTCTCGTGCTTGCTAGAGAACAGACATGTCAAATACTTGCTGAACACAATAACTAGAAACTTTCAAGTTTCTATGCAGTTTTCATTTACATAGACTCACTCCTTGAGAACCTTGACAAACTTGACAAGCCAAACAGCAAAGTTAAAGGATTTCATAGTAATATACATTTTATAAACACTGAAATGATTGATGCTATCAAAATGTAAATTCCCCGTGATTTGAAGGCTATAATAAACACAACATATTCATAGGGATGACAGGGTAATCCCTGTGTCAAAGAATGAAGGAATTAAGCAACATATTTCTCATCTAAATTGTTTTTTATTAACTTTTTTGAAATTTTCAAATATCAAAACACATAATGCAATATGAGAAAGAGAATACATATGAAAGATATATCGCTTATGGGAAAAGAGATAACATAACAGCTTCACACTTGAGAAAATAATCTAGCTGAAAGAGATTATTTTCCTTTTTATCTTTTGGGTGGTGGGGAACAGTGGTGTTAAGGTTAAAACGACATACTTGCAAGAAGTCATATAGGTCATTACTAACACCATCTTCAGAATGACGAATGTCACGTCTGTCTGTGCTGTAGCTAAATCCGGTCCCAGTAGGTTGGTCAACAAAGATGAGGTTTGAAGCCTGCAAAATTATCACACTCTTTAAGTTAGCATTTTACAAATAAATCCAAAAGCTACAAAAGCGTGGATAAAAAAGGGGAATTACAATAACTAAAGTGCTGTTTCATCTAATGCAGCAGCAAGCAATACCACAGACTTATCAAATCATTGAGCACTTTCATATGCCTACAAGAAAATATTGGGAACCAAAAAAAAAAAAAAAAACCTGAGATGACAATGAAGTATATACTATGCTTCCATAAACAAAATTTAGATTCACATGGCACAAAATGACCAAAGCATGTCCCATGGAGAAGGAACCGTGTGAACACGCATATATGTAACTTGTTGATTCACCATTGTTCTTTTTGTTTAGTCCAGCTTCCAAAGGTTGGAAATGCTACTTCACCACTTGTCCCTAGAAGGAAATATTACTCCACTTGCTTTTTCTTGGATTGTTCTCCACTCCAAAAACATGAAGGTTTTAAGGCCCAGAACTTTTGAAGGAAGCAATCCTTTGGATAGGATTGATATGGCAAGTCTTTGTATATGACTCCAGCATTTGTCATTGTTCCTATTTTTTTTCCTTCCATCACTGAAAGAGAAATGAACTGCTTCACCAGATTCCCAAAGGTGGAAATTAATTCAGGAACTTCATTTTATTCTCCTAACATCAAATAGGTTAGAAGGGACGGTGGATACCTCACTTTCAATTAGATATTTATCAGTTTTTATCTTTCACTCTCATATGCTAATCACATGATTGAATCACAAACTAGCAGAACACTTACCCTGTCAAGACAGTACCAATATCATATGGCAAAAAGGAGATGGTTGATAAGACCGTGTGATTATCGAGGATAGGTTGATAAATTAAAGACAGAGGTAAAACTACAGTAATCAGAGAGTGAATAAGCACAAGCATAAACCAAAAACTGCTTGAGACTGCTATATTAGTAACCAGGATGCCTGCAGAACAGGGAACAAATATTCATGCTGCTACTAGGAGACAAACAAATTATTGAAATGATCTAATTTCATCACCCAATAATAAGGAATGTAAACTTTCATAAACATTTTTCTCAGTATTTAATAGAGAAAGAGAGCAGAACACTTAAACCGACTCCTGTGCTCCCATCATTTAGGAAGCCAATAGGATTCAATAAAACAATAGCATTATCCGGATTAGTAGTTTTATCACATGTTCCACCTCAAGTCATTTTTAGAACACACTAAGACAGTTCATCCAAAACCTATCAGGCATGTGCTCAACGAAATAGTCAAAGTAATACTACAGTAATTCTACAATAAGTCAAAAGGCAGTACTACTTTGTTCATCGTGCAATATTCATAATCCATGCAGGTTCCTGTTGTTGCTAAGATAACAATTTATTATATAATGTGATGGAAGTAGCACCCACACTAAGACTCGCAGAACTTATATTGCACCATGCTAATTTTACTAGTACAATTTCCAGAACAATATTAAATTGATAAAATTAAGAAAAATGAAAAGGAAAAGCCATGGTTTCTCCATAATAACATGAAATGTGGTGAAACAAAACAACTGACACCGTCCTAGATTATTGAAAATTACTCTCTCATAGTGCACAAATGAAAAATGCAAAAGAACAGACAAGAGGCATACCTGGTCCCAGCCATGTTCATTCCATACAAGAGACAAGTTATTTGCAATTTTAAATGGCCCATTTTCATAAAATAGAGCCAATTCGCTGCTACAACCAGGCCCTCCAGTTAACCATATAACAACTGGGTCCTCCTTGCTGGAGCGTGACTCGAAGAAAAAGTAGAACATCCTAGAAACAAAAATGATACCCTTCAACATGATGCATGTGCTAGAAACAATCCCAAGACAATCGAACATGGCATATTTATTCAGTTATAACATAAGTAATGCAACTGAGGCTGCTCAATCATAAAAGATTATCATAAACTTGGAACAATTAGTTCCCCCAAGGAAATCAACATCTGTCCACCAAAAAAAAAAAAATCAAACTTCATAAGACGAGGACAAGGTTAAGGGCCAAATGGTCTTCCCCAGGGTACCACCGTGGGACATAAAGGATTGAGTCAGCAGAACAATCTTGAGCAGAATGTCCTTATTAAGAATGGATGGTCTATGCTATTTTAGTTATAAACACAGGACTTGGTAATGTTAGGCACTCGTAACAAAACTGACAATGAATTCTTGAGAAGCCACTCTCCCCATAACTCTCATCTCTTGTTGAGACTAGCATCAACACTGAGAAAGATACACAATCCAACTCATCTGACAAGCTTAGTCAAATATTTAACCAGGAAATCCGTCTTAGTTCTAGGAAACTCTTGCCCCTGTAAAATACCTACCATTCTCCTCTTATCAATTACGCATAAAAGATGCGCATGCATCATCTGCGAGTCTGTGACATCTCAATGACAACCGTGATGCTATTTTAGTTATAAACATAGGACTTGGACAGTATAGGAGACTCAAAATTCTTTGAACCAGTATAAACTCTCCAGTAACCACTCTGCCTATAACTCTTTTGACCAAAGAGCATGTCCTGCCTAATGTCACTTACTATGAGTTGACAAAAATTGATCACATCATCTCTTGTTGAAACCAGCATCAATAGTAAGAACGATACACAATCCATGTCATCTGACAAACTTAATCAAATACCTCACCAGGAAATCAGTCTTAGTTCCAGGAAGCTCTTGCCCCTATAAAATACCTACCATTCTCCTCTCATCAATTACCCATAAAAGATGCGCATGCATCATCTGCGAGTCTGTGACACCTCAATGAGAAATGGTAAAATATAGCAAATTACCAAAAAAAGCTGGCACATGAGGTTTCCCATGTTGCGGGATTTAGAAAAGGTCTTCCGTATACAGCCTTAGCCCTAAACTATAGAGAGACCGTTTTCGTGGTTTGGAAATTCACGGAGAAGCATAATGAATAATGGAAAATTTGTCGTACACTTTAGCAGACCCAATACAGGCAAAAGCAAGGCTAGCATCATTTATTTGCCAAAACGTACAACATGGAAGAATATATCCGAGAGCTCCTCTTAGACTCGCTACAAGACACAATTAGAAACAAAGATCTCCGTATCAATGACAAAGGAAAATAAACCATGCTGAAGACGGAATAGAAAACATAGAGCGATGTATAGTTTCCTATAATACCAGTAAACCTACATTGTTGAGCCGACCGAAAAGGTAACACAGGGACATCTATTCTGTTTCACTGTATCATAGGAAACAGAGAGAGAAATAAAATTAACAAAGAATACTTAATAGTCAGCAAAATCATCGGTAATTAAACTGAGAATACGTAATATTTAAAGATGAAATCCTACACGAGGAGTAAGATGACTAATCACGAAATCATATTCCCCAAAAAATTCAGACAAATTAAGCAAAGATTCACAGAATATCATGCAAATCTAGATCATATTGTCGATTATTCTGGGGTTTTAAATGGACCTCGCATTATGGGAGTGCTCAATCTTATAGTAACCGGCATGGTGACCTAGGTCTTCGACAGAGACACCACCGCTGGCATCATTTAAATTGGGAAACCTGAACCTCTTTTCAACGAGTCTCGGACCGGCGTGAGGCGACGAAAGTCCATCGGCGCCATCGACGATGTTGACCGACTCTTTGGGGAACAAATTTAGCTCTCGGATTAGTTTCTCCGCTTGTAACGACGGAAAGTTCGCTACTGAAGGCAGGCGTAGGTTATCAGAGAAGGAAAATCTCGCAGAAGAGAAAGGAGAGAAGAGGAGAAAAAGAACGGAGAGAGACAGTATCTTCTCCATCTCGGATTCCGATTGCGGACTGGGAAATGGTTGTTGAAGTTTTTGACGGGATGGATGAAATGAAGCGGTCGACCGGAGCCGTGACTTCTACGAAAAGTCTAATATATTTATTAGGTGTTGTTTACTTAAAAATGACATTTTTTGAATTTGTCGATGGCATTTTTTTTATTGTATTCTTACAAATTAAATTAATTGCATTAATGTTTGTAATGGCATGGAAATGTGAATTCAATTTGGCCAGTTTAATTTATGAAATTGAATTCTAAAATTAGAATTAGAATTAATATTTTAGGTATAATTTTATTTTTATTNATTTGTATTTATAAATTTTTTTAAAATAAAATTTTTAAGGAATCATGCTTGTTTGAATATAAAATTATTCTCAAAGTATAACCTATCATATAATTTTTTTTATTGATTATTTTGATACAGTATCGTAGCCTTATTAATCAAATATTTCGAGTTCAATCGTTAAAAATTTCATTCTACATAATTAATTATTACTAAACAATATAAGGAAAACATGTGCTTAATTTACACTTCAAACTAAAAAACATCCACCGTGATGAAACATTTTGAAGTATAAACTCATTCTCTAGACTTAACATTTATAGGCCAATTAACTCTCTCAAATCATCCATGTAACTAAAAAAAACCATTTTGAAATTAATGTGGAGTTTTATTTATCTAGTTATTATTATATGGGCCAACAGTATAAATAAATATAAAATGCCTCATTATTTAATAGCGTCTAAAAAATAAATCATAAAAATTTTTAATTTTATACCTGTGGAAATAAAACAACAGATCGATACTCAAACTTACCATCGGCCATTGGATAATCAAATGATCGCGATTTTAATTTTAGAAGAAATTGAAAAAATGATATTCATTTCCATTTGAGTGTTTTGGTACTGCAACATCATAAAATTTTAAATGTCAATTATTAAATCTCATGATCCGACGGCCAAAATTTTGACCTACCAGCCTATTAAAAACTTTAGAACATCTAAAATTGTTTTTGCATACAAGCATGAGAAAACTTAGCACTTTAGACTGTCTCCAATTTCACTGCCACAGGCCGGTGTGTCTCATGCAATTCGAAACTTGAAAGCATCCCCTGCCTTATTTTAGGACGTATTACGAATGGCATCTCGAATGAGAGAATAAAACACTAATCGCAGTAGATTTGCCTTCAGATAAGTTTACTCACACCGGAAATTTACGGTGTAAAATAAGCAATGACCAATACATGAATATCATTCAGCTCCTATTTCTTGAAGCAAACCACCTTTACAACCTTGTTGACAACTCTCACCAGAAACCTGTCATCGTTTACAGATAAATCTTATAAAGAGAGAGAACAAAAAACTGAGAGTAATGCTGACTTTGCTGCTCAAGTTTTCACTTTATTCTGATGCTTCAACGACGGAGTACTTATTAACACTATCACGACACATATACACTGAAGCGAATGCCAGTGTTCTTCTATACTCAAACAGCATAAACCCTAACAACCTGATTGATCTTGCCACGGCAAATAGGGCATCCCCACTTTTTGGCTTTTACTTCACTTAAGCAGGACATGCATCCAGCCATGTGCCCACAAGGTATACATACGCTCTCCACAGGAGCATCCAAACATATTACGCATGATCCTCCGCGTTGCATTCTGTCTCTGGCTGTATGTGAGTTCTCTACTTCCAAGGCAGAGGTGCCGGTGGTGCCGGAATCAATGTGAGGATAGTGAATTGGACCAGTGTCCATAGCCTCATTCACGATAGTTGGAGAAGATGGTACCACAGTTGGTGCATGGGTTCCCATAGAAGTCAAGGTCGAGGCACCACTTGTTCCAGGTGCCTGCTTCAGCCACTGGCAACAGCTTGCTTCCACAGTTGGTGCTCCTGGCACGCCAAATGTGCTGTGGTCTGTAAAGCCAGAAGAGTTATCCACATCAATGGGTGCACCGGGTCTTGGGGTTGGCTGAGGATAATTTATAGCCTCTTCCATGGCTGACTGAATGGAGGCATTTATTGCCATCGCTAACTCCACATCTTCTACAGCTGGAGGAGCTGTTGCCTGAACGGCTGTAGTGGGAGTGTTGAAAGGAAAGCTCGGATGCACTGCCTGAAATTTAAAGATGAAAAACACAGAGTAGATGCTTGACCGAACAAGATGCCCCCTAAGTATCCATGGCAGAATGGACATATAAGGACTCTAATTATTCCAGTGATAATAGCAATTGATATTTCATGCCAACGCATCGATTGTTCTTCTGGAATCACACAGATTTTTAATTGGATGTTATTTATGAGAACCCGATGGTAGCCCACATCATTCAAAGTCCAGGTGAGTCTCACTAATTTATTTGTTCTCATGGGTTCTTCTCTGCTCTCTTTTTGTGGGCATATAATTTTCTGTCTCAATACTGCGTGCCCGTCCTCAGGACAGAAGCACAAAGCAGGATTTCAAAGGGTGGGGAAGGGCTAAATCATTTTCTTCTCGATACCACCCTTGCTACAAACATACGCACACATGCAGATATTTGTTCTTAGCATAATACAGAGGAGATACTACTGATATTCCACGCAGTAATCATTTCAACATTGATGCTCTATTGTAAGAAAGGAAGTACATGTCTGTACCTGTGGAATTCCTTTGCATGCACCATAAAACTGCAGAAGTTGTTGCTTATCACCTTCACTTACAGATGTAAGTTTAATCCGTGTCTCTGGAGGACAGAGAATTAAGTTCAATAGCAATCCCAACAAGTTGAAGAACCAACCAACATCAAATCATTTGAGCAAGTAGTATCATCCTTCAATCAAACAGGCAGAAAAAAATATATATGATCATCAAACCAATTTCAATCATTTTGATATTGTACCTCGAGCAACCATTAATAATAAGAATGAGAATCTGAAAATCAATCGTTCAGCTAAGCCCTCTCCCTCTTGCTGTCAGCACCTAAATTATAATTTTCTACAACATAATTTTCAACTCTAGTTGAGACCCCAAAGTAGGCCTAATCAAAACCGGATTCAGGCTAAATGAAAATTTACAACAAATAAATCAGACCAGGCCAAACAAGGTCCAATCACCTAGGCCAAAAGCCTTAGCCATGCCCGTCCATGAGCCAAATAGGGCCAGTTTAGGCTGGTTGATAGATTTTTTTTTTTAGTATATTTATT
>JAODPA010070914.1:0-20321 GCA_025585075.1 Nepenthes mirabilis | reverse complement strand
AATATAATTACAAAAAAAATTATAACTTGGGTTGGGTCAGGCTGAACCGGAAACTCACCTGTAAATGTATTCGGTCCATAAAATTAATCGAGTTTAATTTTGTGACCTTATCTGTCCGTAATACTTTTATACACTGACCAAACTATAAAAAAATTTTGAATTAATCGAACCGGATCGATTGAGTGGCCCAAATTGTATCAGGTAAAGCCCAAAGTGATTCTAAAATCTATTCCACCTAGTGCTAAGAACCAACTTATGTTAAGTGCGTGTCTTATCTTTTATCCCTTTTTTTGGGTGCATGGGAGGATTGGGGGAGGGAGTTTAGCATGCATAGGTATGATTTTCCATGCTTATAATGTCAGAATATAAGAAGATAAATTTGTAGAGAAGAAAAGGAATAAGAGGCTTTAAACTTGGAATTGTATTCACTCTACTCTTGCTCTTACAAGTATCACATGGTTACATGAGTATATATACTACTTTTAGATGCATGCATAATCTTAATACATAATCATTTTGATGCATCTAGTAAATATAAATACATTAGCTATCTATTAAATAAACTAAAGACTTGAACATATATTAACTAGGTTTATTTTCCCATAAGTACCATGAACCTTAAATTAATGCACCCATTAAGTTTAATTCTCAATACTTCTCCCTAAACTTAATTCCTTGTAACTCCAAGCATCATTCTCATTACCATGACAGTATCATAATTGAGAGGCTTTATGAAGATATCCGCAACTTGATCATGAGTCTTCACATATTTCATCTTCACCTCATTCTTCACAATACAATCTCAAATGAAAAAATACTTGGTACTGATATGCTTGCTTCTACCATGAAAAACTGGGATCTTTGCCAATGCTGTGGCTGAGTTGTTGTCAATAAAAGTCTCCATAGCTTCTACTTGTGGCATTTGCAAATTCTTAGCACAATCTTATCAACCAAATAACATGATAAGCACAAAATGTAGTAGTAACATATTCTGCCTCACAAGTAAAAAGTGTCATAATTGGTTGCTTTTTTGAACACCAAGCAACAACTATATTCCCCAGGTAGAAAACAAAACCGGTAATACTCTTCCGGTCTTCAATATCTCTAGCCCACTCACTATCACTACAGCCGACGAGCTCGTATTCATTAGAAAATGAATAAATCAAACCATAACCAATTGTCCCTTTGATATAATGAAAAATTGTTTAGCCATTTTGAAATGTGTTGTGGTTAGTGTCTCCATAAATTGATTAACAAGTCCGGTCTTCAATATATCTAGCCCACTCACTATCACTACAGCCGATAAGCTTGTATTCCTTAGAAAATGAATAAATTAAACCATAACCAATTGTCCCTTTGATATAACGAAAAATTCGTTTAGCCATTTTGAAATGTGTTGTGGTTAGTGTCTCCATAAATTGATTAAACAGTCCGGCTCCAAAAAGAATATTTGGTTATGTGCAGGTAAAATATCTCAAACTTCCAAATAGACTTTTGAAAGTCATTGAATCTACCTTTTTTCTAGATTCATTTTTGGACAACGTCAAGGCACATTCCACTGAAGTGCTCACGAATTAACAATCTTCCATCTTAAGTTTTTTGATGATCTATCTGGCAAATCCTTCTTGGGAAATAAAAGTTCAATTCTCCATTTGTTGATCTCAATGCTAAGATAATAAGTCATGAGACCAATATCGGTTATCTCAAACTCTCTGGTCTTAGAATGCTTAAATTCTCCAAACATATTTGCAATATTGCCCATAAAAATCAAATCATCAACATAGGCAAGCAATAAAAGTATCTCCATTTTCGTGTACTTTATTATAGAGGTCATATAGACGTGGACACTAATAGAATCCATTCTCTTGGAAGAACTTGTCAATGGGGTTGTTCCACGCCCTTGGCACTTGCTACAAACCATACAATGCTTTGTTTAATTTCAATACTTTATCTTCATGACCCTTTATTATACAATCCACTGGTTGTTCAACTTAAACCCTTTATTCAAGGATGTCATTTAAGAAGGATGACTTGACATCTATGTGAAAAATTTTCCATTTATTTTGTGCTGCAAGTGAGATTAACAATCGAATGGTCTTCAATTGGGCAATATGTGCAAATACCTCACTGTAGTCGATTCTAATGCTGCCTATATATCCTTGGGCTATTGCCCTTACTTTGTGTCTCTCCACTCATCCTATAACATTCTTCTTCTCCTTGAAAACCCACTTCACACCAATGGGCTTTTGTCGCTTTGGCAAGGTTACTAACTCTCAAGTCTCATTCTTTTCGATTGCCTTCATCTCCTCGTTCATAGCAATTCGTCAGTTCGTATCTTTCACCACTTCTTCAAAGACTATAGGCTCACAATTAACAAAGCAACAAAAAATAGCAATATCTTCACTTAAATTTTCCATTACCTCATAAGGATCTTGAAGATTCCTCATTCGTGGTTTCCTTTGTTAAGAGCTTCCACTTGAAGAAGAAGATAACAATGCATTTGAAATCATTGGTGACCAAAGAGATGTTGTAGGCTCTTAAACTTCTCTCCCTTACTCCTTTTTGGGGAAAGGAAAGAAATTATATCTCTCCTTATCTTCATTACTCCAATTCCAAGTATCTTCTTCATCAAACTCCATGTCTGTACTTATGATGATCTGTCCGGTACTTGGATTATAGAGTTTGTAACCTTTGGATCACTGATCATACCCAACTAAGATATACTGCTTGCTTTTGTTATCAAGTTTGGATCTCCCTTGATTGGGTACATGCGAATAGATGATATTTCCAGAAACTCACAAATGAAAAAAACACTAGCCTTTTCCCACTCCATGCTCTCTGAGGAGTTTTGTCTTGTAAGCTTCTTATTGGACAACGGCTGGACAAGTACACTGCACAATCAACTGCTTCATCCTAAAACCCTATTGGTATCTTCTTTGTTTGCAACATGCTTCGGGCCATATTAATGATGCTTCTATTATTTCTTTCAATAATGCCATTTTGTTGAGGTGATCTTGGAATAGTCAAGAATCACCTAATGTCATTTGCTTCACAAAACTCATAGAACTCATTTAGAAGAAAACTCTCCTCCTCTAACCGATTTTAAGAATTTAATGCAATATTCATTTTGTTTTCTTACAAGTGTTTTGAATTTCTTAAAACAACTAAATACATCAGATTTTTCTTTCAAGAAATATACCCGAGTTTTTATATTGAAATCATCAAATAAAAAGAAGAAAGTATTGATTTTAACTGAATGAAAATGGCATTATCGGTCCACAAACATAGGCATGAACAAGTTTTACTGGTTCACTTGCTCTTGAAGTAGCTTATCTCAGAAAGCCATTTCAAAATTGCTTACCAACAAGACATCCTATGCATAGTTGATTTGGTTGGTTGACAGATTGCAGGCTTTTCAACATCCCCTTTTGGTGCAACAATTTCAAGCTTCCAAAGTTCACATGCCCAAGCCTCAAATGCCAAAGCCAAGAAGTGTCTTTTATGCAAGTCTTATGACATTTCGCAACATCAATATGTACATCAAGCAAAAATATTATTATTATTTTTTGGCCATGGGTACCTTGGGTATCGCATTCTTCCAATCATCTTGAAGTAAAAGACTATGATTTTTCATGTGAATCTTATATTTCATCTCCAATAAATCTCCTAAACTCAAAGTGATAAACACTACTCAGATGTTGATGACTGCCATTTGTTGTACCAATTAAAATCATACCTTTGCCTCCAATAGGACCTTTGGAGTTTCCTCCAAAAGTAACAAATCTGGTTAGTGAATAATCAATCTCCACAAACTTGCTTTTATCTCCACACATGATTGCTTGCTCCATTATCAAGGTACCATAAATTCGTGTAGCTTTCCCTTCCATCATAGGCCAGTAACAAAGCGGCTTGCTCATCCTCATTCCTGACAAAATTTTCCTTTTCTTCAACACTATGTGGTGAACTTCATCACTCCCAAGCATAATGCCCATTCCATATCAATTGAAACATCGGACTTTGGACTTGTCAATTACCTTGAGTAACCTCCTCTACACTTCTTCGTGAGGATTGACCCATATCTGGATTGTTGGAGTTTTGTGAGCCTCGTTTGCCTCCTCCTCTTCCTCCTCTCCATTTGTTTTGGTTCCGTAATCATCTTCCTTATTTACTGAGAACTTGGTGGTTAAAACTTGTACAATTGGCTCATTCTTCTTCTTATTGACTCTCTTTTCATGGGCTTGAAGGAAACCCATAAATTGATCAACTATTAAGGTCGATAAATTTTTAGATTCCTCTATGGCTACAATAACATGATCAAAATTTGAGTATAAGGAACGAAGGACCTTCTTAATAACCCAGACATCCTCTAATTTTTTTCTCCATATCGATTCATTTGATTTACTATGGCCAACATCATTAAAAAGGAATCCATAATAGATTTGAATTCTTGCATTTGTAAACTTTCAAATTCTCCTCATAACATTCAAAGGCGCACTTTTTTCACCTTATCAACTCCTTAGTGTTTTGTATAATCTCCCATGCTCACATTGAGATGGTCACATTAGCCACTCTCTCAAACATAGCATCATCTAAACATTGATAGATAAGAGTAAGTGCTTGTTGATGCTTCTCTTGTATCTTTTACAAAGCCTCCCTTTGGGTAGAAGTCCAAGTGGCATCTTCATGGGGATCGTCATGACCTCTATCCACAATCTCAAATACATTTTAATATCCAAGAAAAGCCTTCACATGAATGCACCAATTTTCATAACTCTTTTGTAAGACAGAAATTTAAATAGAAAATTAGAATTGGCTATTTCCAAAAATCACAAATTTTGGCTCTCTAATACCCAATTTGTTAGAATATAAGAAGATAAATTTGTAGAGAGGAAAAGGAAGAAGAGACATTAAAGTTGAATTTGTGAACACTTTACTCTTGCTCTTGCTCTTGCAAATATCACAAGATTACATGAGTATATACACTACTCTTGGAGGCATGCATTATCTCAATACATAAATCACTTTAATGCATCTTGTAAATATAAATATGTCAACCATCCGTTAAATAAACTAAAGACTTGAACATACATTAACTAGATTCATTTTCCCATAAGTTTCATAACCTTAAATTACTGCATTCATTAAGTTTAATTCTTAACATATGCCAAGTCTGGCCACTAGGGATGTTGTACTTCTTCATTGTTATAAAGTGAAGGCCCACTTGAAAGATGTTCCATATAGAAGTATTGGACTTATTCTTATTACGAATTTGATGCTGATAAATCTAGGAATCTAGAAATTCATTTCGGACAATTGAACCTTCTCGAATTGATTTTTTTTAAGAACCAAAAAAATTTGTGCCAAAATAACAGATGCGAAGAAGAATAAAATGTCTTGGACGCATAATGGGTCTTGAAATACTATTTCTGCATCTCCCTAACCAAATCCTCCCACATTAGGATTACTCATTAATGGTTGATCAAGTTTGATAGATTCATCCTCTGAAACAAGAAGTTCTGGTCAGGGATAAGTTCAATACAAAGTAACTTAATCCTATAGGACATATTCTGGAGAAGCTCAACGGTATATCCAAGCATTTCTCCAAGCCTCAAAATCACATCTGAGCTTGTTAAAATATTGTAGAAGCTGCACATACCTTGGGGGTTTTAATTGCCTTGAGAACTTGATAATTAATAATACTCTGTTAACTGAGGATACAATCCTTAATTTTTTTTTTCTTTTTTTTTTCTTTTGTAGGGGGGACACAGTCTAGACTTATTAGAGTGGTGCTGACAAGTTTAAAAAAAACAGAAGGGGAAAAGAAGTTAAAACTATGATTCTTACTAAAAGAATACCATATAATACAACATCACTATAGTTCAATTTAATCATAGGGCTAAAGGACACCCCCCCCCCCAAAAAAAAAAAAGGGAAATTGTGGTTCTACAATTTTTGAAAAACAAACAGTAAATCTGGATGCCCCTCCACGTGTTAAACAGGCATCCCATAAATCTTCAAGCATAATCAAATTTTGAACGAAGCAAGGGTCAGTAGCAAAATTATCAAGATATACCATCACAGTCCATCCTTAATTTCAGGAGTCACTGCAAAAGAAATCAGATATATAGTTTTCCCTATTTTTTATTGCTTTTTCTCTTACCATTTTCTCCCTAACAATCCAATGCTACTCTAATATGAAGCTGGGACAAGACCTAGTAACTACTGATTCATGCAACTGAGAAACTGTGGTTGTTCATTTTCTGTCTCTAAATCCACTTTTCTGTAACCTTGCCAGTCAGTGCCCTCTTTTTTGCCACCTTTAGCCTAAAGAATCAGCAGGACTAAGACATACGCCACGTTTAAATTAGACTTATTCATAAGAACTTGAACAAATATTCAAGCATCACAAGTTCAAAAATAATCCTCCCTCAAAATTCATTGGATATATGAAAAAAGTTTAGGTTCTCTTTGAGAAACTTACGCCTAAGGCCTCGAGCTGTACACCTCCTCCGTCTCCTATGTCTTGAAACTGACAACAAACATAGATCAAATTATGCACAATAAACATTGCTTTTGCACAGACCATATGACGATAAAAAATTACTTGTAGATGCTTCAGAAATGAACACTGCAGGAACAGGCTGGGAAAACACTGGCCCTTCCATACTGGCCTTCCACAGAGCAACAGTTGTACGTGGTTGGGCATCCTGTACATTTGTTGAACAGTAAAAATACATTATCCATTGAATACTACAATTTCTGCAGTATTAAATGTAGCAACCTTGAACATACAGAAAAATAATTTATCGGTTCATGCTAACAAGAACAATTTGCTGGATTCTAAACTGAACTATGACCTCAAAAAGGGGAAAAATATTTTCACTGAGAGATGGGTTGGCCAAAAAGCAATAAACAAGTCAATAGAAACAATTTTAAAAGTCCAGGAAACAACATTCAGGAGCATTCTAACCTCATTTATTAAAATCCTTATGTAGTTGATGATATATTTTTTTACATTGTATTTTCATTTTACATCAAAATCTAATACCAGTAAACATCTGATGTCAACAATCATTGTACTGCTCCAATGCAACTGCCATAAGCCAAGCAACAAACAACCACACTGAGAACATCTAACATAAACAGCTTAGCAAATACAAATCGGTGAACAACCCTGAAAGTGAAAAACCACTCAACTCAGATTCCACCTTTTATAGGCCCGACATCAAACCACCATTAGTTGTAACATGTTAGGTGCTGAAATAAAAGGGAAGCATAAAGGTGTAGTACACAGCTGGAATTATGAAAATTCAAACACAAATCCAACAGTAGAATCTACTGAAAAAAAAAGGGATACGGAAGATTTACTTCATGAGGTATAGTATAGATCTCTTTCCAACAGATGTTTTACAACTATTGGATGCATAAGATATGATGCTAGCACATATATAATGCTGGTAGATACACACAAACACAGGACTTTCAGTATTAAATAACACTGGTATAGAATTTAAATAATAGCAAAGCTCTAGCAAGGCACTGAGATGAGCATGGAATACCTGTGAACGTGCATAAATAGCTAGCTCCAATTTCAAAGGTTTTTGAAGATTCTGGGAGCCACACGGAAGAACAACCACCCAACTACAAGTCAGATAGGTGAGAAGCAAACTTAGAATTTGGCATACACATCCATTCATTGATAACATAAAGAAAACTCACACAACCATACTGGAAAAAAGAAGGGAAATGTTAGGAATTAGGAATTTTTAAGACAAATTCTCATTTGTAAATATTTAAGATCATTTTTTTGCCTTTTTTTTTTTTGTTAAACATCTCATGTACCGACCCCACTGGATAGATTCAGGATCTGCACCTGAGTAGCATCAAGGGTAAAATAGAAAATTGCTCATGCAGGCAACCTGTTCGACAATAGATTGGGCTTAACTTGATGTCTAAACTGCATTGCAGCTACTAACCAAATAACATTAGGTACAAATGTCCTGCATTAACATACTCCATTTCGAGGATGGCACTTGGGAGACAAGTGCATCTACTTGTGCTGTGACTTGATTTGAATTTGAGAGATAGTCTTACAAGCATTATATACTCACACTTTTCTTGAAAGCAATTGTGGAGTTAGCACTTCAAGAAATCTTGGCACATAAAGCTCTCGCAACCAACCAGCGAACAAGCAAATTTGGCTCTAACATACAAAGATAATAGAAAATGGAATATCAACAACATAGGATTTAAATAGGTGAAGCAAGCACATAAAACTACAAAAAAGTGGATGCCATTTTAAATATCAAGAATACCTCAATTTTATGAACAATCTTGCCATAGCCTTTAGCTCTAGCAATATCTAGCGGAGTATGACAATCATCATTTATCACCAGGGCATTTGCTGAAAATTTACACATGATTAATCATGCAATATTAAAAAAGGGTATGGGATGAATTAACATTTCTTACTCTAGGAATAAATAATTCCTACACAGTGGATACATATGCCACAAGTTGTTGGTTAAGGTTGCAGTCTACTTTTCAAATACAATCATTTGGAATAAAAAAAGTAACATCTATATTTTACTCATGTCATTGCAATTCAAGCAAAAGGAATTTAGTACAGCATACCTCCATGTAAAAGAAGTAAGTCGACTGTTTTCTCCAGGCCTCGTCTTGCAGCATGATGCAAAGGTGTCCCCCCTTGATGACCTAAAAACATTGTTCATAAGAAAGGAAAACTAGGTAGGCAAACCAAATACCAACAATGATTTTATTGTTGTTGGATAAGTATTTGTGAAAAAATAAATCCTAGTCCAACAGAGGCACCTTAAGGACATTTTTATTGGGTTGAGGGCTGGTGAAGGGTGCTTCCTTGTACACAAGTCAAAGATGATAAGCTATCAACAAAATTTCCTAGAGAAAAAAAAGAGAATAACAGATACCTTCCAAAAACTTTGAACTGAAAAATACCATCGAATCCTGGCAAGTGATGTTGCTACTCCTTCAACAAAACTCAGGTGTTCCTTTCTTTTCACGTGCCACACATAATTGCAAGAGGAATTGCAACCCAAATACTTTTTTGTTACATCTGCAGATTTCTCTTCTCCTTGCATTTAATTACTTCTCAATTACTAAACAACAGACCCATAAAAGTTCTCTAGAATAGGTTATGCCTGATAAGATTCTTACTAATTCTCAGTATGACTATTAACCAAAATCTTGTCATTCATGCTAGTTCAGTGTGAGCCAAGACTATTTACCAAAAACTTGCTGTTCTTGCAGAGGAAACAACTGTTTAATGTGAAATCCCAACCNTGCTATTTTAGTTATGATTCTGGGAGATGATTTAGCAATTGATACAGCAGTTGGGAGCACTGGAACCAATTAGATTCTTTTGTGCATAGGCCAGATGAGTGGATAACTCTAATATCTTGTTTTCTAAAACATGTAGTCATGTATTACTGGAAATAGTTATTGATTATTTATTATATTTTAGATATTTTTTATTTCAGAATATTTTGAATGCATGAGAAATGTGGAAAAAGTAAATGTATTAAAAGTGTAATTTCAGGCAATACTCATTAAATAAAATGGTTTAATACTGGTTTTGAGTTTCTGGAGGACACCCCTAGGTATGTAACTTACAGCAATATCAGCAGTTGAGGTGTTTAGAGGCTACGTTTGGCATGCGTAAAGGCTTTAGTCTGTATACTAGGGTGCATTTGGGTTTTAGGACCCGTCTATGAGCATATGACTACCTTAAATGATTGAATTCTTTGGGATAGCTTAATATAATCAAATCTTTTAGGGTTTTAGCTAAATGTCAAATCTTTTGGGTTTAGCATTTTTTCTTGCAGTAGTATAGCTTGGTGATCATACTAGTAAGTGTATTGCAGGAATAGCTACAGAAATATGTGTTACTGATAGTTTTTATGTGAATGTTTAATAGTAAGATATTTAATGAGAAATGTTTTATCTTCTCTTCAACAACTAAGAATGAAGAATTTTCTTCACATAGTCCAATTTTTAGTTTTAAATGATTTTTATTGATCTCAGTTATTGGTCTTTATGTATTCCCCTTTGTTGGTCTTTTATCCATCACTGAGCTTGTCTCATCCCTCATTTTCACTCCTCCCGCAAGTAGTAATGAGAAGCTATTTATAAAGTTTCTTTCCTAGTAGTTGACCTGTGCCTGGACAAGGCCGATGGACAATCTGTATTAATTCATTTTTAACAAGTAGATAGTGACCCGTTGATAGGGTATATTTTGCACTATGAGTAGTGACTATCTCTAAGAAAAGGGATACGCAGAAATGTCAATTGTTTTTCATAGATGTCATCAGCTATAATCCTTTGACTAGCATACCTTTTGTGAAAGGTCATACATGTCAGTCAATATCAACAGAAATTCTAAACAATATCAAGCCATAATTAGTTCACCTAATTATAAAATGAGCTGTAAATATCCAGTAAATTGGGAAGGCAATTATAAACTTCCTATTAAAGATAGAAATTATTGTTGATATTCAGCATTGTAATTAACGACAGAAAATATTATATAATGAGGAAAACTCCCATAGAGACAGCAATTCATCCAAAATTCATTGTTTAACATGGTACCAGAGACTAATTTCTGAATTTTCAAAATTTGGGCAATCTTTTTGATATTCAAACATTTGTGTTCTACTTCGTTTAAGTTTGGTTCTATAAATTACAACACTTCGTAGGGAGTTTGTAGGGAACTTCATGTGTATCATAGAATACTTAAAAGGATTTCTAAAGCTGGGTCAAAATCTTCATTTGATTTGACTTTACAATCCTTTCATATTTAATCAGAACATCTTAGAATCCCTCACTCATGTCTGTAGGTTGAAATCACCCTATTCGATTTCTTGGATTTCTTCATTTTTGCAGGTGTCACTAAAATCATCTCCTTCGTTTTATTGGATTTCATCAGTTTCACAGCTGTGCTCCATCGTGGACATTTGTCTTCAACTCATTGCAAGGGCATGGTGAGGAACATCATCTTCTTCCCTACTCTTAGATTTCTCCCATTTCGTGGCTGTGTGTGGATATCTGACTTCAACATATTACTAAGGCTCCGTGATGTCAACGATGACACCTTCCGTCGATCACCAATGCGACACTTATCTAGCACACTCCGTGTGATGTAGATAAGTCAGCATTTCCTGATATTTTCAACCCAAAGTATGTAGAGGCATAAAATTTTTGAAGGAAATACTCTTTACTATAGAAATCAAGTACAAGAGTATAGAGTACATCTTCGACACTTACTCCAGCAAGCTCACCTAGGAAGCTACCCCTTGAGCTCTTCAAGATCCCTCTCAGTTACACACCACTCCTTAGCTTCACTTTGAATGGCTTTGCTTGAATTGCTTACTCTCTAACTTCTTGAGCTTAGTTAGCTTCTATAACTTGTCCTATCTTCTAGAGCTTGCTCCAAATGAGAAAACTTAATCCCCTTATACAAGAATACTACCTCCTCAATCAACAGTTAAGATTATCTTTTCATCATCCACTTTGAATGGCTAAGATTTACATTCTAAAGTATTCTATATAAATATTCCTCTTTAGAATACTCTAAAATCTACTACATCCTCCCTACTCAAGAACATTTTAGAGTAAGTATACATCTCCCTATTTTTCTACAATTTTTTAGGCTACTTTAAAACTATTTAGAATTTCTAAGACAATTATCTACTATACACATATATCTTTACACACATAAATTATATATATAGGGGTCATCTGTTTGCGTGTCACGTTTGCGTGGTACATAACCTTTATACTTCCTCGTCATTAGTGACAGTGAGCTCATAACAAAAAGTCTAGTCCTTTATCTTTTTTTATTTTTTAAATTCATTCGTGTCATGTGCTCCTCTTTATTGAGGGTTTTTTTTTTTTTTTATCTTATTTACAATCATTAGTTGACTTGAAAGAGTGTTTCATCATGTCTTCGAGTAACATATATTTTTTTATGGTATGACTCAATGGAAAATTATTTTGCACAGAAATTTCAATTTAATTATTTGTCACTGAAAACAAATTATTGGGTCATATTAATGGAAGTGACTCACTTCCTACAAAATCCACAAAATTATCCCAATGGGAGGTACAACATGCCCGGGTGATGACTTAGGTTTTGAGATCCATTGATCCCCATATTGTTCTCAATCTGCATCCTTATAAAACTACTAAAACTACGTGGGAATACTTGAAAAAGGGAATATTATCATAAAAATTGCTCTACTTCCATTGACTCCAGTACAACTAGCTACCAAACTACTATTACCCGAGCAATAGTACAACAGATGATTATTTTGACCTTTTGAGCCTTAGGGCTTTAAGGTAATGGTAGAAAAACCACTTTTGTCTGGGCTTGTAGATTATAAAACATCTAATCATATGACTAGTTTCTCCGACATTCTGAGTAATGTTCAAAACTACCATGGCTCATCCCATATTCAGACTGCTAATCGTAAGCTTTTACCTATTAAGGCCATTAAGATATTAATTCCTCCAATACAGATGTTTTTGTATCTCCTGCACTTTTTGCTAGTTTGTTTCAGTAGTACAATTTGTTAATAGCAACTATGATATTCAGTTTTCTCATGATAGTTGATTTATAAATGATCAGTTAACGGGATAGATACTAGCAAAGGGGGTCTAAGAATGGAAGAGTGTTTCCTCTGCATTTTTCCATTCCTCCTATTATTCCTTTGACTTGTTAGCTATAAATAACAAAGGTAAAGTATAGCACAAATGTTTGGGTCATCCTAACTCTATTGTTCTATATTATTTAATAAACACTGGTTTGTGGGGCAATAATGATTAATTTTTATCTCTTTCGATTTTTGTCTCTTTCTTTTGATTGTTTCATATACATTAGGAAAAAGTAAATCACTTTCATTCCCATCTCATAGTAGTCGTGCAATTAGTTGTTTTAAGCTAACTCCTAGAGATACGTGGGGTATTATACCAACCATACCTCATGCCCATTATAAGTATTTTATGACATTTATTACGTATATCTAGACTTACTTTTTTCAATCTGAATCTAAAGTAGTTTCTATCTTTCAAAAATTTATGGCCTACATTGAAATCTGATTTTCTTCACATATCAAAGTATTAAGATCCAATTCTAGTTGTGAATATATGTCTCATAATGTCCACACTTTCCTTTTGTAAAAAGGAATTGTTTCTCGATATTCTTGTCCTTATACGCCACAATAAAATGATGTTGTTGAATGTAAGAACCGTCATCCATTAGACGTTCGTACATTGTTGCTTGAATACTATCCATTGATGTTGTCCTTATCCTCTATTGTTTCTAAATTATGGGTTAAAGCCTTATCTACGGCAATTTATCTAATTAATTGGGTTCCCTTGCGCATCCTGCATCTTAACACCCCATACTATCAACTATTTCAAGAGCATCCCAACTATCTTGATATGCATACATTTGGTTGTGTATATTTGGTGCATCATAAACATCACAACTTTTGGCCTGATCCATCAAATGTTCATTTATGGGTTGTATCATCTCTCACAAAGGTTACATTTGCCATGATCCACATTCCAACAAATTTCATATATCTTAAAATGTTAATTTTTTTAAAAAAATAATCCTTCTTTCCTATTGTTGTTGACAATTTTTCTGAGATATACGATCTTCCTGATTTTAAAATTTTTCACCACTAATCCTAAACGCTTCAAACCCAGAATTGTGTATGAATGATGACTATTAACTTTACATTTTCTAGAGCTTGACCCCCACCTGAACTTCGACACACTCTCCTCCTCCGGCAATTCTGACTTCCATTATGAATCTAAGACAATATAACATAGTCTCTTGCCCTCTTGATTAGTATGGATTTTTGACTAAACGTTGTCATGCCAATCTAACATCTATTCCAATTCCGTCATGCTATTTTGAAGCTGTTAAAAATAAATGTTGGAATGAGCCAAAAAGAGAAAAACTTTAACCTTTTCAAAAATACTTTACATGCGATTTAGTCCCCTGTCCTATTTATGTCAAGCCAATGGGATGTAAATAGGTCTACTCTATTAAGCTCCACCCCAATGGAACTCTCAATTGCTATAAAGCTCACTTGGTGGCTTTGGAAAATAGATAGGAATATGGGGTAGATTACGAGGAGACTACCGGGAAGACTACAGTGCAAATGGTAATTTTTATTACTGTCTCACAAGGCTAGCCACTTCATCAAATGTATGTCAAACACGCATTCCTTCATGGCAACATCAAGAAGAGATATATATGGCACTACCACCGAGGATGACTTCCTCTTCTTTAAAGGATGTATGTAAATTATTATAATCTCTCAATGAGTTAAAACAAGCCCCTCAAGTATGGTTTGACAAATTCTACTCAGCCTTATCTCGATTTTGTTTTAAACAAAGCCAGTATAATTCTTCTCTGTTTTAAGACATGCATGAGTATTGTTCTTCTTGTTTTTATTGATGATATTGTTGTCACGAGAATGAATTCTAGCTTAATTATCAATCTATAACTGCATCTTCAAGCTTCATTTCCTATGAAGAATTTAGGCTCACTTATGTGCCTCTTGGTGTTGGAACTTCAAACTAACACTATAGGTATTTTTCAAAGTCAACAAAGGTATATTCATAATTTAATTACTTTATAGTTGGTCTTCAGAATACTACCTTCGTGGATACTCCTCTGGAGGCTAACATGAAATACTACAGTGATGAGGGTGATCTTCTTTCCAACCCTATATTCTATCGACAATTAGTAGGAAGTTTGAACTACTTGATCAATACCTAACCAGACATTTCCTTCGTTGTTTAGTAAGTCAATTTATGCATACTCCATGTCATCTATATTTAGTTGTTGTTCAACATATCATTTGCTATCTTCACTAGACACCGGGTCATGAGTTATTCTTTCTCACTGGCTTTCCACTCCGACTTGTTGGCTATAGTGATGTCAATTTGGTCGGATGTTTGGATACACGACGTTTTATCACTAGGTAGTGCATATTCCTTAGTCATTCCTTAATTTTCTAGAAGAGTATGAAGCAAGACCATATCTCCAAAACTTCCACCGAATATAATTATCATGCAACGTAGGATGCTTGTATTAGGATTGTGTGGCTTCATGGACCTCTATATGAACTTGGCTTTCCCCAAACTGATCTCACTTTTCTTCATGCAAACAACACAAGTGCCATTCAAATTGCAACTAACCTGGTTTATCATGAATGTATAAAACATATTGAAGTAGACTGTCATTATCTTCAAGAAGGTTTGGATATAGATATCATTTCTCTTTATCATATCGCCACTACCAATCAGACAACTGACATATTTACCAAAGTCATAACTTGGCAGCGACGTAAGTTTTTTTGGGCAAATTGATATACTTAATCCACCATCAATTTCATTAATCTTCTTCTTTTTTGGATTACAAGTTGCAGGTTAAGAAATTATTGATGGTAGAAAAATATAAACTCCTTGACAACAATGCAAAAATTAGACAAATCCTCGCGGTTCATATTTAATCTCAAGAGTACATGGGGGTTCAGTATAGTTTCCCTTATAAGTTAGGTATCATATACACAAGGAGACGATATTGTACACAAAACTAATTTCACAACAACTATAGAATGTAAAATGACAATAAATTTGAACTCTAAATTCAAAATAGTGGCTGAAACAATGGCGGTTAAACCACAGGATTACTTGGAAAAAAAGAGTACAAAAATTTTAAATTGCAGGGAATTTAAATTGCAGGGAATTAAAATCCAAAAAAAATAGAGTTGTTATGGCATAGCTATTTGTAACAATGAAAATTAAAGTGCAAAAATTTAAAGTATGAAAATTTAAAATTGTAACAAGTCTGCACATAGTTGTCAATGTCAATCGCATACGACAACAATAACATGCTTCGCCCAATAGTGTCATCGTGCAATGCAAATTCCCAACCCACGTAGGGTTGGGCATTCCTTCATAAATTCTCTCTAAAAATTTCCTCAAGTTAGCACATTAATACGATTGTCCATTGTGTAAAGTGTCAGCAGAATGTTAGCAACATTAATTACAAAAATTGTATATAGTTTCCTTTATTAAAATTATTCTAATTGATTGTAAATAAGTCTGATTGATTATAATTGTGAGATAAACTAGAATAGTTGAGGGTTGTAATTTAATATAATTAGGAAAAGTATTAGCTATTTAATATAATTGTAGGCGAATGAAGGCGTGCCTCGGAGTGAGGATTCCATGGCCTTTTATAGGCGCTGCTTTGGGCTGCCTTCATTGTGTTGAAGGGCTTAACTCCCACGCTCTGCCCGGAACGTTGCCTTTTCTGGCGTAGATCGTTTATAGCAGTAACAATCGCTGGATTGATTACTTTCCTTCTGTACTCTATAACCATTAAGATTTCCAACAGACAAGGAAAGGATTTTGGCGCCTTCCTTTAGGGATACGCGTTGAATCTGCTGATGACCATTGTAGTAGAGATTGCCTTCTGTGAAGAGTACGAAATCAGGGAAAAAACCGTTACTGGTTGAGGACGGTTCCGTGGACCAAACTGGGCTTGGCCCACTTGAGGTCTGGTCTGCAGACAGCCAACTGGTCATACTTCCGGTCAATGAAGCGGTAACCGTCTTGCATGATTTCGGTCAACAGAAGCGTTGACTGTCTTGAGCCCAAGTGGGCTGTCCTGTTCTTGGGCTTCTTTTGGCTCATTGGCCTTTCGACCGGTCAACGGCAAGCGTTGATCGTCCAGGCGCTAATGGGCCGTTGTGGATCTGAGTCGTTCCTCCTTCTTGGGCCAGCCTATTACTGGCGTACCCATCAAAAAGAAAGAAGACATTTCTCATCTTCATATCATCTCACTTGAATCACATGAATTGGTATAATTTCAGTTTCCCTTGCTTATAATTGGTATATATCATATTCATATTATCTCGCGTATAGCACTTGAATTGGTGTATATTCTCAAGGAGATATCTTGTGACTTGGTACAATCTCTGTTTCCCTCACTTATAATTTTTATTATGTCCAGAAAAATTCTATTATCTATTTTAATGGAAAAAATTATTTCACCAAAGAGTTTTAATTTAAAATATTCATAAAGAGAAAAGAACTTTAGAGTCATTTAAATGACTCATCTACAACCCCCACCGAAATTAATGAACTTAATTAGTTGGAGAGTAATGATACTCATTTGTGTCATAGTTGCTGAAATCTATTAAACCATATATAGTAAATAATCTTCAATGCTTCATAATTGCTAAGGAAATATTGGACTATTTCTGGTGCATCTATAATTAAGAAAACAACACAAAAAAATTTCAATCAAAATTAAAAAATATTAAATTCAAATAAGCAATTTTTTTATCGAACAATTCTATACTATATTCATTAATTTATTAAACGAATATACAAGAATTATTCATTCTAAAATCCACAAGAAGGCACTTGTGGCACTACAAGAAACTAATGTGGTAAGTCTAAGAGATTAGTTCATAATGAAACTAAGACCTGAATTTGAATATACACAAGCTAATCTTTTTAATCACAATTTTGTTCCATCTCCTGATATTTGCTTGAGAAAATTTCTTCAAGAAGTGTAATGCTTGGTCATTCAGATTAGCATAACACAATATACAACACCTTCCGAGCTAGTTAACTTGGCATATGTTGCTTAGGAGTAAGGAAAGTTCCAAGCTCAGACCTAGTTTAATAGCTACAAAAGGTATGGGCATATTGCAAAATTTTATCATTATTGTAAAAAGGAGGGGCATATTATTCAAGATTATTACATTCGACCTCAAAATAGACAGGCGCTAGCCTTTCACACCGATATCCACTCTGCTTTAGCTAATATGCCAGCCGCTTCAATTCAGACATCCACTATTCCTTCACCTTATCTCACTTTCGAAAAGGTAAGTAAAAATTGCTTACTTCTTCTTGGTTAATTTAGCGGTATCAAATCATATAACAAGTAATACAAATGTTTTACATAATGTTTATAAGTATAAAGGTGAGCAGTACACATTTAGGTAGTCAATGGCAATTCTCTTCCCATCGCTGTAGTTGAAAATCGAGGATCCACCTTCGATAATAATTTTGTATCTCCATAATTATTTGCGAGTTTAATCTATCAAAATTTCCTTCCTCTATTAGTTTGGGGGCACAACAGCATACAAAAGACTTATTATAGGTCAAAATAATGGCTTAGGTGCAAAGACAAAGGAATATGATAAGTATAAAGAATATAAAAAGCAATCAGAGGAAGGAATCTGAACTTTGCCGGTCAAGAAAATTAATCTCCACTAAGAACGCTACCGAATCAATGTTTTTCCATTCTAATAACTCCATTCTCCAGACCAATCCTGTCCAAATAAGTTTATAGTGTATTTATAATGAGGTATTTTACACTAAGTAACGTGTCTTCTTGGTGTTTTCACATAATCACTTCTATTTGTTCCTTCGCTGACCCTATAATTCGTATTTTGTTTCAATTTACTACTTATCCTATATTATTGTCACATTGTTAAAAGAAATTGGCTATTTTCCTTGCATGTTCTGCACAAAAAAAGGGACATTTAGTCATTTAACAGAGAAAAGGAGGTTAATTGAAAGGAGATAGAAATCATAGGCAGTTCAGTGAAAAAATAGTTAATTAGTTATTTGAGTATACTAAGAAATGTAAGTGGTTAAGTCTAACCAAATACCAATGCAATAAACTAAACCAACAAGCATGTTTTTGAGCAACCAGGATCGATGACCAAAATGCAAGGACAACAAAAGAGCACCTCCAAAACAAAAGGTTGAATAAAAGTGTTATATATCTAGATTGCAGCAAGATGGATTTTTTTTTAAGTAAACACATGC
This sequence comes from Nepenthes mirabilis, assembly GCA_025585075.1. Classification (NCBI taxonomy): domain Eukaryota; kingdom Viridiplantae; phylum Streptophyta; class Magnoliopsida; order Caryophyllales; family Nepenthaceae; genus Nepenthes; species Nepenthes mirabilis. Next base: position 1,409 of record JAODPA010070914.1, on the reverse strand, counting down.
ATAACAACATCACTGATGCAACAAACGCTAAAGTACATAACTTCTTCCCCTTTTACATACGACAAGTTGCATTCATCTAATTACATAACTTCTTCCAACTCTTCTGTTCACACAGTTCCAGTATATCCAGAAAGAAGAAAGCTACTTTTTTGGGTCATGACAAGCAAGTGGATGAACATTTCCTTCCCTGACTGCTACTTTTAATATCTAGATGAAGCTGAGACTTCTAAGAGAGTGTGCTTGCAATGGATATTTGAGACAAAAGCACGGAGAAGTAAAATTTAATATTAATTACAAGGTAAGAACATTAGAAGCAAAAGAAAACCCCAGTAAGCATCGTTCAAGTTGAAACATCACATGTGATGTACCTGGACGATATGCATTGACGTTGGCACCCAACTCTATGAGAGTTTTAGCAGCATCGTGGAGCTCTGGTTTCATACACGCCACAATCAAAGGAGTTTGGCCTTGTCTATCAACATGCTGTGCCAGAAATAACATAGAACAACGCCAAAATCCCAAGTCACAATAAAATACATAATCAAGTTTAAACCCACACACGGAACCTAAAACAATATGGAATTTACGCAAAAATAGAAATGGAAAAAGGAATCTCAATCTGAGAATCTATATGAATGCCTCCCTTTCTACAGTTCCTACTTAAACGCCCATTCGCTAAAAATTATCAGAATACCTACTAAAATCAACAGATCTGCAAATTTCCCATAAAATTACCTAGCAGAACCCCTGCTTTAAGATGCAATAACAAAAACAGCAAAAAAGAAACAAACCAGCTTGACATACAAAGACCCAAAAATCAAAAAGATTACGAGTATCATAGCATTAGCGCCAAACGGTTGTGGCGGAAAACAATCAAAATTCTGCGTTGTCTATGAAATCACCTCGAGGCGAGCGCCTTGGCTGCAAAGAGATTTTATCCCTTCCGAATTTCCATCATACACGTGCTGGAATAGCTGCTCGTTCTTCGATTGATTCTGCCCCATAAATGATTTAACCCTCGAAAATCAAGATTGTTACAAGAATCCTACGGCCAATTTGAAACGATTATTGAAGCTAGAAGCTTATTGCCCGCAAAAATACATTTCAATGATTCTATGTCACGAAATGGAACCTTATCGAAAATTTAGGGAGGTGGATCGCCACAGACATAAATGTACTTCTATTACTCTTAATTGTGAAGAGTTGCTTCAAACTTGAGAAACTTCACAGACGTAGACTGTTGACTACGACCCAGTTGGTTGGACGTTAGGTATCACCGTCTTGAGTTCCTCCATTTAACGCGCAATTATGCGGAAAGGTATTAAAAGCAAGAAAGTTCAAAATATACAGATTGAGAGACTCCCTCTCCGAATCTCGTACATTTAAAAATGTCTGTAAAAATTAAAGTT
>JAODPA010070903.1:0-31224 GCA_025585075.1 Nepenthes mirabilis | reverse complement strand
AATAATAAATATATATCAAATTAGATGTATTGATATTTAAAAATAGATCGTCGGATATTAAAAAAAATATAAACGGAAAGAGATTAATCTTCATAGGTTGCCGATCTGCGTAATTGAGCAACGAGCGCAGAGCTCTAGAGTACACGCCGGGAAAACTGCAAAGTTATCCCCATCTCTCTCTCGCTTTCTCTGTCTCCGTCTCCCTCTTCCTCTCCATTATTTCGGACAATAATTCGGTCACTTAAGCATCTTCAGAAGCGTTCACAATGTGACTTCTTAACTTCGATTCTCGATCTGTAGCATATGACATCTTAAACACTAATACCTTAATGTTCCATATTTCAACGAAAAAGTAGCTGCACCTGCTTTTAATACTTCAAATTTCCACTAAGCAGTATTCCACTGATGAATACAGTTTAAATTTTAGAATATGCACATTTAATCTTCACGTGGAATTTAATTATTGGGGAGAGCAAGAGAGAGAGTAATGAGGCGGAGGAATCAAAATTTTGGGCGGCAGGCGACGCGGCGGTACTCCAACCTCGTCTGGTTAATGTTATGTGGATTGGTGATTGTGCTGTTTTTCGTTGTTCTTCTTAGCAAAGATAGTCAACCCACGATGAGACCGGCGGTAACAAAGGTATACATGCCTGCTTATGCGCGCGAGTTTTTCTTAGCCCGCTAATCACTCCGTACTTATAGTAGTTATCTGCTTTACAAGCAATGCATGACTGTAACTTGTTAGATTTTTGTTGTTTATCGGTATACAATGCATCTATATCTTAGTCGTTGCTGGAAAAATTCGTTATTGTTCGGTTAATTTTTTGTCTGATGATAGAAATGCTCGATGAAACGTTCAATCTTTGGAGTCATTTTTTGTTGATGGTTACTATGCCAATGTCGGTTGGTAGGTGAATTCTAATTGGGCCTGCAAAGATTTAGATGGACGACAAATTCTCCGATGTTTCCTCCCCCTCCTTTTATGGGCGGGGGTGTGGTTCTGTTATGGGGATTGAGATCTTATCCGGTTATAGTAGTAATTGGAGAGGTCCAATTACCCTAGTCTCAACCAGTCTGTTGATCTTCAACTGTAGGGATCTTGCCACTTCGATCCACCATGGTGGTTTTAGGCAGCTAACTTCAGTATCGGCATAAATGATGAGGGGACGCTGTGGTGTTTATTTCATATTGCTTGCATATTAGGTTGTTTTCTACGACTGGTAGAGATTGTCACTTGAAAAGCATTCGCTTGAATGCAAAATATGGTAAATCAATACTTGGATCTGTCTCACACAGGTAAATTTCTCTAAGAGTGCAAAAGAGAGAGGGAGGGAGGTGCAATGGGAGTTTTTGTCTTTATTGTCCTCATCAATTTTTCTTTGTGAAGTAGAGCTACGAGTAAGAAGACTCCTACTAGGACAGAACCCAGTTCTACTCTGGTCCAATTGCCAGAAGCAAGTTTCTTCATTTTTAATACAATTGGCATGCTAATCTAACTTTGATGAGTAGAAGGAAGGGATTATCCTGGTGAAGCAGGTTAGCTTAGATGTGAAACTATAATCTGATCGTGCTATCAAAGAGTGTTGATTGAAGGGAGAGACACTACAATGATCGTGATTATGAAAGGCTGATGCTGATTTTGCTATCATTTGCAATTCTTCAAGAGATTCCTATAAAATATTCTCCATCTAAAATATTCAATGTGGATTGTGGATTGAAGGCCAAGTTGCTTCACATAAGCTAGTGTTCTTGATATCCAAATAATAGTATATTCTAATTTGATTATATGTGAAGGACCAACTATTGTGAGTATTCTTTCTATTGGTTATATACATACAATTGAAATCGCATATCACCTAGCTTGTATGGTTGGATTATTTAGTTATGCTGTACTGTCCAGAAATTTCTAAACAAAATGGACGGTTATGTTAGGTTTTAGTCACTTCCTTATGGGTGTCACAACTAATGAAGGGTCATCCAAGTGACAAAAGATATTAAAGGATTACGTAATGTTCGTGTGAGGGTCAATTGAGGGCCAACCAAAAGTCAGCAGAGGTGTGCGGATTACAGTATTCGCGCACGTGACCAAGGGCCCGAGCACCAATTCTAGTAGCACCCGAGCCGGAGAAGCACCTGACGGGCGCTCGAGTGCCGATTCCAGTGGCACCCATGCTCGAAGCGGGCTCGACGGGTGCTCGAGCGACGATTCACAGTATAAAGTCTTGTTGACGCGATTTTAAGGTATTCCGAAGTTAGTTTATCACACAAGGAGCGCCGCACAGAGAGAGAAAGAAGAGAAAAAGAGAGAAGAGAAAGAGGTTCGATATCCGATCGAGATCCGATTTGAGTTTCATTCTTTTTCAAGGTCAGGTACGTTACTTTAGAGTGGATTTTTAGAACGTATTTCGTTTGGTTGCTCTTATTTGTTATTTTACATTTTCCTGTGGGTTGTTTGGTATGTTGAGGGGTTGTGATTAACCATTCTTCACTCGGGATTATAATGAAAAAATTTCGGAGGAGTTATTTGTTACCGGCACTATTATTATTATAGTGGATTATTTCGGAGTTTGTCCCGTAGTTTTTTCTTTTATTAAAAAGAGTGTTCCACGTTAAAAATATTGTGTATTATTGTATTTCTTGTATTCACGAGTTTAGCAGTTGACATTTGACGGGGAGTTTGGGTTTTATTCCGCTGTGCCGGGTTGTGCGTGTTCAGATCGAATTCCAACAAGTTATGGCTATTAGAAATTACTGCCATAACTTTTGTATGATTGTTAAATTTGACTGTTGGAGGATATGTGGTCCAAGTCATTAATTTAAGTTGCATGCAATCAAAGGTGCATAACTTAAAACTAATGAAGTGTCACACCTCTTCATGTTAAGGCAGATTTCCATCTATTAAAAAGCCTTACACAGAACTCATAGAGTTCATTCTAGTCACTCGCTCTGTGGGACTCTCTTCACTTGCATATTTAATGAACACGTTTTTTTTTATTGTGGCTGTTGTACGTTGGAAACATTTATGATGCTTCGAGCAGTATGAGTCAAGGTAACTGAGCTCTTAAAGAAGCTCTAGCAGCCAAGCTGAACAAAAAATTGTACCAAAATAATAACTTTGACAGCGTGGTCATCCCCATTGTTGACCCTGAGATGGAAAATGTGCCAAATCTTGCGAGGAGCCTTGTCGATCATCCAATTACTGAATTGTCCTTTTAAGACCAGCCTTGGTGGACATGTATATCAGACATGAGTTGTGTAAATTTCATAGTTTAGCAGATTTTTTGCTCTAAGTGATGGATGGACAAATGGAATAAATTTTCAATGAGATAAGGCCTTTCTTGGCCAGATGGATGATAAAGAAAAGACCTCATTGTGGTAAACTCCACCATTGTGGGGCTTGATCTGAACTAGTTCCCTGAGCATGAGCTCCAGCCTTTAGCATAGGGAGCACTTTTATGAAGGATTGGTTAAGCAACAGTTGGTTGACTATTGAGGCTTGGGGTATTGCAGACAATATTTTTTTAGTAGTGCCAGCTTTATGTGCAAATATTCACTATTAGGAACATTGGTGGAACACCAAGGACAATGTACGGGGCCAGAGCTACTGCAAATGTTTTATTTTTCATTTATAGCAAGTATTGGTAGTTGCTTTATGAATATAATGATTACAACCTGATATGTCTTTCAATATCTGCCCTGTCATTTGAAATGATCAGGCCAAAACTCAATCATTTGTTCAGTGACCCTCTGGCGCTGATGAGGAGGTTGAGTTCTTTAATTTGCATTGCAATTCAGCTTTGTCGCTTGTCCATTTCTAATCTGGTTTAAAAGGCTTAAATTTTGCAATTGGGACTGCGAATACATTTATCTATTTTAGGCAGGACACTTTTATATTTGTTAAAATTTATTTCAAAGTGAACATCTCAATAAAATAGTTTACAGAGTTATATCACATTAGTGCTTGTACTGGTCATGTGAAGTTGTTTCCTAAACCTTCCGATTCCATGAGGTTATGGTTCAAATCTTATTCCCATATTCATCTTCCTTTCAAAATAAAAATCAAGAACGGCCCATGGAGTGATGTAATAATGACGTTGCACCTATATCAATTGGTGACCATGGTGAAGAGGGTCTAACTTTATATGCATGTAGAGGTAATGGCTAAGTATGCATGAAATGTATTTTTCCAAAGTTTCCTCCGCATAGTTTCTCACTGTTATTCCCCAGGGTGCGATCCTTGGGAAAGTGTTTCAACCTGGGGTGAATTGCCTTAAAAAGCATCTTAACTCACTAGGGGGAACTAAAAAGGCTTCTCTACTTAATTCCCTTGGTAAAACATGGTTTCCTTGAAATTTCTGGGAGCTTATTCCCCATGGTCTTAAAATTTTGTGATAAACTTGTGCCCTTCTCAATAAGTAGGCAGACTCATAGCAGAAAGCACATCAGAACTGATACTGGGAAGGGCATTAGTTGTTCATAAATCTTTTATGGAAATGGTTGGATGTTGTTCAGTATATATCCGATTGTTTGGTCGTTTAATAATTGCATTTGGGGATACGATTGGAATATAAAGAGAAATGGATTGTGTTACGGGTCTTATTGCCTCCAATGTGATTGCACCACTGAGTCAACCAAGACTTTGCAAAAGCAACTGGACAGTGCAGCAGCTACACAATTACTAGGGTTATTATTACCATTACCATATACCTCGGTTCCATAGAGTCCTCGTCCCATATAGTCCTCGGTATGATATGGTACTCGGTATCATAAGGACCTCGGTTTCACATGGACCTCGGCCTCACATGAACCTCGGTTGTTTAGTTGTTTTGTTTATTATTTACATGGGTTGTTTAGTTTGTTTCTTTATTACGCGTGGGTTGTTACACATGGGTTGTTTAGTTTATTTCTTTGTTACACGTGAATTGTAACACATGGATTGCTACTGCTTATATGCTTGTACTGACGAACTATTGGGGAGAAGAGAATTATTTCCACTTCATCCTTCTTCTTCTATCTCTCGCCTGCTTTCCCCTCTCCTTGTTCCCTCTTCCTTCCCCTTTTTCCCTCTTCTCCTTCTCTGCTAAATCCCTCTGTCCGACTCCCTTCCCCTTCTCAGATTTCCTCTGAATACGAGAGTAGAGCCCCCCTGTTGCAATACAGCCGAAAGTGTACTTGCGTCTGCTACAGATTGTGCCTTGTTTTGTCTTAATCCCTTTGGTGTAGTTGTTCTTCTAAATTTTACCACTGTGGTAGAAATTATTTAATACTTTGATAACTTTGTGGGTTTGCTATCTGTTGTGAAGCATTGTTTATCATCTTTTTTCTTTGTCAATCATTGTCAACTTTTGGCTGCATTGTTAGTCTCATGTTATTGTTCCTTCAGATTTGTTAGTTCTTATTATCTGTGACTTGAAGGATAGATTGTCCATCAATTGTATACTAGTCTTTACGGAAACGTCACTACCAATTCTACAGATTTTGCACAACAGAAACTGGCTTATGTTGTCAGAAACTTGGGATCATTAACTCGTCATTGGTGTGCTTGTGCTGTTCAAAGAGTCCTTTCTCTCCTTTTCCGGAGAGATCTTTTCACTTTGTGTAAAACTGCTCTATGCTTTTCAGAGAGCTTACAGGCAGGACAGAATTTTGGAGGGCCTTAATGTGACCGAGGAGTTGCTGAGCCTTAATTCAATTACAAGGCAACTTAATGATCAAATTTTTTTAGCAAAATCTCTTGTTGTGATTGCTAAAGAAAGCAACAACCTCCAATTTGCATGGGAATTAAGTGCTCAAATCCGCAATTCACAGATCCTCCTGTCAAATGCTGCCATCAGGCGAATCCCTCTGACAATTACCGAATCTGAAGCTGCAATCCGTGACATGGCGCTTTTACTGTACCAAACCCATCAACTTCGCTATGATAGCGCAACCATGATCATGAGATTGAAGGCCAAGATTCATTCTCTTGAAGAACAAGTGAACTCTGTGAGCGATAAAAATGTGAGGTATGGACAAATAGCGGCAGAAGAAGTCCCCAAAATCCTCTACTGTCTTGGTGTCCGGCTTGCAACCGAGTGGTTTATACGCCCAAATCTGCAAAGGCAGCTTGTGGGCAGAAAGAAAAATGCTTGGAAACTTGAAGATAACAACCTACATCATTTCTGTGTCTTCTCTGACAACATCCTTGCAACCTCAGTAGTTGTCAACTCCACTGCTGTGAATTCCAAGAATCCTGCCTCAGTAATCTTCCATCTCGTAACTGATGAAGTAAACTACGTTCCAATGAAGGCTTGGTTCTCAATGAATGACTTCCGTGGTGTCACCATTGATGTTCAAAAGGTGGAAGACTTCAGCTGGCTTGATGCTTCATACGTCCCAGTTCTTAGGCAGCTCCAAGACACAGAGACTACAAAGTACTATTTCTCTGGAAGCAATGACGACAAGCGAACACCAATCAAGTTCCGGAACCCTAAGTACCTCTCCATGCTCAACCACCTGCGGTTTTACATACCACAAGTTTATCCTTCTCTGAAGAGGATGGTATTTTTGGACGACGACGTCGTGGTTCAAAGGGATCTCTCAGCTCTATTCTCAGTTGATCTCAAAGGTAACGTCAATGGGGCAGTCAAGACGTGCATGGAGAAGTTTCACCGGTATCGCAAGTACTTAAACTATTCCCACCCTCTTATACGTGCCCATTTCGATCCAGACGCTTGTGGGTGGGCATTCGGGATGAACGTTTTTGATCTGGTGGAGTGGAGGAAAAGGAACGTGACCGGAATCTATCACTATTGGCAGGAAAAGAATGTGGATAGGACTTTGTGGAAATTGGGTACCCTTCCGCCTGGGTTGTTAACTTTCTATGGATTAACAGAGCCGTTGGATAAGTCATGGCACGTTCTGGGCTTAGGGTACACCAATGTTGATCCGAAGCTGATAGCAAAGGGTGCTGTGCTGCACTACAATGGAAATGCAAAGCCATGGTTGAAGATCGGGATGGAAAAGTACAAACCGCTTTGGGACAAATACGTTGATTATAGTCACCCTCTGTTGCAACAGTGCAATGTTCATTGATCTAAATCATGCTACGCTCCTTTCATTTTTCTTCCCGGCAAGAATTTTATCATGACAATTTAGGTTATTATGAATATAATAGTATATTAAAATGTGTTAGATACATTTTATAATTTAACAGCTCCCCATTAGTTTGGTAAATGGAAGTGTCCTTCTTGCCACAACGGGTGAAAACGAGGAGCTGAAGTTTTTTGTATGGAGTTATGTTCGTTAGATATGCTGGCAGAGCTAGCGGGACGGTGTTCATAACACGGCTGATCCATTGTTATCGATCCATTCTTCTTCTTGTGGGACTGGTTTCTGTTTCGTGTTGACAAGTAGGCAATTGCTTGCCAATTGTTGTTCAACGTTATTTAACCCAAGCACAATATGAGCCTCGCTGTCATTTTATCCTGTCTTCTTAACTACTTAGCTGTTATTTCTTCTTCTTGCATTCTACACTGGCATCTAATTATTATTATTATTTGGATATTGGGCGAGGATCCTCAATTCACGAGGGATGACTCCTCTAAACAATATCGTGATATAAATGGAGAATCTGTAGAAACATGTGTAAATATTATTTCTTCTAACAAATAGATTTTCATATCCAAAATTATTACTTGTGAGTTTCAACGGAAATAATTTTAGCTATAATAAAATTTGAAATTACTTGTTTGTGTTAAATACATTTTGTTTTAGTGAACTTCCAACAAGGTCGTTGTAGTATAGTGGTTAGTATTCCCGCCTGTCACGCGGGTGACCCGGGTTCGATCCCCGGCAACGGCGTTTTTTATAAATATTTTTATATTTTGTCGAAGGCTTTTTAGGTTTTAAATCACGACAGAGACCATTTGGCCATTGTATTTGAATAAAACAACGAGCCTTTTCCGTTTTCAATTGAGTTTCACCTACTGAAGATGCAAGTTTGAGGATCTGCATGGACTTCTTCTATTACCTGATCATTGATCTAGCACGAATTTATACTGATAAAATCAAGCTCGAAGACAGACCCCGTATCAGATTCGACTGCACCCAGTGATGCATCTTTGCCGGCGGCGTCTCTCAAATCGTCTTTTGCTCTGGCGATTTGCTGCGGTTTACGACTTAATCTTGGTTTTGAATTTCTCTTAGTTTATTTAAATATGAAAAGATACTAGTCATATTACACGTTGACGCGGTTTTGAATTTCGCATGTTTGTACGACATATGTTACGTGATAGTTGTGGTAATTTTATAACCAGACAATGAAGACGGCTTTGCTCCATTCAGAATTAGCAGATGTAGTCACAATTAAGAAACCCCTGTTAGAGTAGGGTTTTGGACTATCTAGGATGATTTCTATACTGGAAGAGCTTCCATATGGGCACACGGAGAGCAAAGAGAGAGTCAATTGCAATCCTTACATATTGAGACGAACTTGCTATCTGATTAAGCAGTCATAGTCAATTAGCAGTCTCAAGCAAATTTCCTCTAATAACCTCGATTTATACATGGTTGTTTTCTGTGAAATCTAGAATGTTTTGATGACCTCAAGCTGAGAAGTGAAGAAGTCCACTTGATGAGTTTTCTTACAATTCAGCCTTCATCTTGCTTTTTGTGGATTTTATAAGGCTTTTATTGCTTGTGAAGGTGCTGCGATGGAGTTTTGGATACGGTAAGTTGTGGTCAAACAATAGGCTGGGAAGATGAATATGTAAGTTGAGCACGTTCTGTTCTTCCGAGAAGAAACATTAGCATATTTTCATGAAGATACAGGTCAAATCATGTCAGTGTTGTCAGGATATATTGCCGCTGGCATAGATAAATCGAGAGGAAGATGAAACTAGCAACGATAACAACACAGAAAATAAATGACAATCACAAAATAACGAGATAAGATACAAATAATTTTACATGAAAAACTTTCTTCTGAATAAGCAGGAAAAACCACGAGACCGTGCATCCACAAATTTTCACTATATAAAATCGGCTACACGAACCCCAAATATAAGAGCTCCACTGCTTACATCTAATTGACCCGAGCAATAATGAGTACAGAAGAAATCTCCAGAATAAGAAAACTCTCATTCATTCTTTTTTCTTTTTTTTCGATTTCTCTTACTGGCGGTACTCACTGGTCTCTAATTTTACAAGTTAATTCTCTCTCTGTCACACTCCATTTTATAAACCCTAAAGGTAGTTTTATGCGCTTTTTCATTTTAGGCTATTAGGACTGGCCGCCGATCATCTTTTAGCCATGGCATCTGGTTGCCCTCAGGCCACTCGCCACACCCGCGAAGTGCACATGAACTCAACAATATTCCGCCTTAGTATTATACCCATGTGAATTCAGTTAAACCTCTGATCAGCCTGTTAAATGGATATAGGTCCATACAGGAGTAACTTATATCCTAATAAGTATTTTAATATTATACAATGAAGCATTCTTTCCTAATTGATTCGTTTGATTAAATAATGATAATCAAGCCTCTTGCTTCTTTCACTTTCTTGAGGCAGTTTGATGGAGGATGAATATTTGCTTCCGACATGGATTTTGTTTTGGACATCACTCTTGAAAGAAGAATTGAAGAGCTTGTCTTACTCAAATTTTAGTATGATGCACAATGCAGAGAAAAAAACGAGAGTAAGGTTGCTCCATTGCGGATTTAAAATAACAAGTTCAAACCACATCAACAGTCTCCTTCCATTATAGTTAAGTTTGCTTACAGCCGATCCTTCTCATGGCCAGTAAAATGGGAAGCCCCCAAGGTTGCGCCATCATTTTATAATGCAGAGAAAAGTAATTGCGATTAAATCTTAATGGCTAACCACAAACCCAGAATATTATATTCTTCCATGCAAGAATTATGAGTGCCCCCCATGTTTCCTTTAGACTAGCAGCTGTATGTCTTAGTTGAAGTCACATTAATAATTTGGTAGGTGACATTCATGGAATAGATAGATCAATGTTCTCTATTATGCAGTGCTGATAGAATATTGTAATTAAAGTTATTTATGTATCTGATTATTTCACATTAGGAGACTGATAAAAAGACAGCCAAATGCCTGTTTCATGGGAATTTATCTCTTCATGAGACTCGAGGAAGCAAAACATTGACTTCCCATTTGAAAAAAAAAAATAATAATTCCTCCTCCCGCAGCTGGCTCCGTTGATATGTTTGCCAATTATAAAATAGTCTCCCAAACTTTCAATTAAGTCTCTGCCAATGATTTAGTCTCTACTGTTGATGCATGCTTTCCTTCTTTTGCCTTCCTTTCTTCCTTCAATGTGGCATTAGATGCTAAATCATAGGAAAGGGAGGTTGACGTAAAGAAAAGGGAGCCAAGATGAATGATTTGTTCTCGAGCTCCTTCAGGAAATACACAGATCTCAAGCACCAAGCCTTACTTGATGACTTGGGAGCTGGTGGAACGGCTGAGAAAGAGTCTGTCAACCTAAAGAAGTTCTTCGAGGATGTTGAGAATGTGAAAAATGATGTGGAAATTGTTGAGAAACTCTACAAGCAACTAGAAGATGCCTCTGAAGAGTGCACAATGGCTACCAACACAAAGGCAGTGAAAGAGCTGAGAGCCTGCATGGATGCTGATGTGGAGCAAGTCTTGAAGCACGTCAAAGTCATGAAGGGAAAGCTTGAGGCACTCGAAAGATCGAATGCAGCTCACCGCAGCCTTCCAGGGTGCGGACCCGGATCATCTGCAGATCGATCGAGGACATCAGTGGTAATCGGGTTAGGGAAGAAACTCAAGGACCTGATGGATTATTTTCAGGCCTTGAGGACTAAAATGTCAGCTGAGTACAAGGAAACTGTGGAGAGAAGATACTTCACAATAACAGGAGAAAAGGCCGATGAGGAAACAATTGAGAACTTGATATCAAGTGGGCAGAGTGAGACAATCCTACAAAAGGCGATCCAAGAGCAAGGGCGAGGCCAGGTTCTGGACACAGTCAAGGAAATGCAAGAGAGGTGCAATGCCATTAAGGAGATGGAGAAGAACTTGGTCGAGCTTCACCAGGTATTCTTGGACATGGCAGCATTGGTGGAAGCACAAGGGCAGCAGCTGAATGATATTGAGAGCAATGTGGCACGTGCTGATTCATTCGTTAGTAAAGGGACTGGTGAGCTTCAGGTGGCACGGAAGCATCATAAAAGTTCCAGGAAATGGACTTCCATTGTCATCATTCTCGGAGCCTTCCTTGCTGTCATAATTTTGCTTCCTATTTTATCATCTACTCTGCTTCACCTGTAGAATGAGAAAATGGGATGCAAAAACAAATATCCCAAAAGTAATTGTACTGTGATTGCATTTTCCTTCTAGTGTTCTTTATCTCAAATTTTCTAAGATCCAAAAATCCTCGCTTGTTTTTTCCCTTTGTTATGGTTTTTAGCTTGAAGGTGTGCATTTTGTTCTTTGCATTGCCTCTTTATTGGCATTTGTAATGGAACTACGATGTTGCAGTGTTGCATTTAGTTCTCTGCAAGTTTATTGGCATTTGTAATGAAACTACGATGTTGCAGTGTTGCAAAATCTCTTGTGAAGATGAAAAGCTCTCTGTACATTCAGGTATCTTAATTATACTTTATGATGCAACTAGGGTGGGCTTTTGCATTCAAGCAAACATGAAATACCCGAGAGAGATCTAAGGTTTAAATCCTTTTAAGAGGGGATGAAGGATTTCTAGGATAGGAGTTAGTATTACCTAATTTAAAATTTATTATACGGTTAGATTATGATTAAGAAAAAAATTTATTCAAATTTACTGAAAAATACTCTAACATAAATGAAAAATGCTGCAATCTCTTGGATGAGCAATGCCAAGTTGCTTCACATAAGCTAGTGTTCTTGATATCCAAATAATAGTATATTCTAATTTGATTATATGTGAAGGACCAACTATTGTGAGTATTCTTTCTATTGGTTATATACATACAATTGAAATCACATATCACCTAGCTTGTATGGTTGGATTATTTAGTTATGCTGTACTGTCCAGAAATTTCTAAACAAATTGGACGGTTATGTTAGGTTTTAGTCACTTCCTTATGGGTGTCATAACTAATGAAGGGTCATCCAAGTGACAAAAGATATTAAAGGATTACGTAATGTTCGTGTGAGGGTCAATCGAGGGCCGGCCGAAAGTCAGCAGAGGTGTGCGGATTACAGTATTCGCGCACGTGACCAAGCGCCCGAGCACCAATTCCAGTGGCACCCGAGCCGGAGAAGCACCTGACGGGCATTCGAGTGCCGATTCCAGGGGCACCCATGCTCGAGGCGGGCTCGACGGGTGCTCGAGTGACGATTCACAGTATAAAGTCTTGTTGACGCGATTTTAGGGTATTCCGAAGTCAGTTTATCACACAAGGAGCGCCGCATAGAGAGAGAAAGAAGAGAAAAAGAGATAAGAGAAAGAGGTTCGATATCCGATCGAGATTCAATTTGAGTTTCATTCTTTTTCAAGGTTGGGTACGTTACTTTAGAGTGGATTTTTAGAACGTATTTCATTTGGTTGCTCTTATTTGTCATTTTACATTTTCCTGTGGGTTGTTTGGTATGTTGAGGGGGTTGTGATTAACCATTCTTCACTCGAGATTATAATGAAAAAATTTCGGAGGAGTTATTTGTTACCGGCACTATTATTATTATAGTGGATTATTTCGGAGTTTGTCCCGTGATTTTTTCTTTAATTAAAAAGAGCGTTCCACGTTAAAAATATTGTGTATTATTGTGTTTATTGTACTCACGAGTTTGGCAGTTGACATTTGACGGGGAGTTCGGGTTTTATTCTGCTGTGCTGGGTTGTGCGTGTCCAGATCGAATCCCAACAAGTTATGGCTAATAGATATTACTGCCATAACTTTTGTATGATTGTTAAATTTGACTGTTGGAGGATATGTGGTCCAAGTCATTAATTTAAGTTGCATGCAATCAAAGGAGCATAACTTAAAACTAATGAAGTGTCACACTGATGCCAAACTCACTTTCCAGCCACTGGCCTTCTCAGATTTGGGGCTTTCAACAATGAGTGCCCAGATCTGCGTAAGGAAAAGGGAAGAGAATTTGCAGATAGAGAGAGGGTGAGGGGGAGAGAGAGAGAGAGAGGATATTCGAAATTAGGAGGAGAACAGAAAATATCTTTTGTTACTTTACTTCTCTGCCACAGTAACAATATATGGGGAAGGGTAATGCAAACCGGAAAATGGACAACGGTTTACTATAGCTACTGAGCACACCAGCACATGCTCTACAATTACTTAACTAATTATAAACTACGCATGTGCAATGTATAAAATATATCTCTTCTATGTGTAGTGTATGAGATATATGAATGTGCACGGTACTAGTGTAATATAGAAACCCTTAGACGAAATCATGAAATCGTTGGGGTGGTTGGACTGTGCGGACGCTTTGCCTCTATGCAGGTGCTGATGGACCATCGGTAACAAGCCCGATGACATTCCCCCCTCCATCAAATAACACCTTGTCCTCAAGATTGAAGGTTAGAAAATCCCGAAGGAAATCGGCTGTTGACTCCCAAGTAGCATCCTCGGCCGCCTGACACTGCCACTGCACTAAGAACTGAGGCACAATGCGGCCACGCTGCAGAATGTTACGAAATCTTATAAGTTGAGAAGGAAACAGGATAGGCTGGGAGCCTAAGGCATCAAGTGGCAGAGTTCCAGGAGAGCTGGAAGGGCTGTTATAGCTCTTCTTAAGCAGGGACACGTGAAAAACATTGTGGATACGGGAGTATTCGGGCAGTTGCAATCGATATGCCACTGTTCCAACACGTTCCGTGATCTGAAAAGGGCTGTAATATCTCTTGGCGAGTTTATTGGATTGCCGCTACTTGAGTGTGGTTTGCCGGTAAGGTTTCAGTTTGACAAAGACCCAATCTCCCACGTGGAACTCCTTATCCGTCCGATGAGCATTAGCCTGATTTTTCATGCGGAGTTGAGCGCGTTGGCGATTATGTTTGAGCTGTTCCAATAGTCCGGTTCGAGTTGAGAGCAGCTCATCCATAGCGGCAATGGTTGATGTGCCCCGAATATAATCTGTTAGGGCAGGAGGCGATCTGTCGTAAACAGCCTCGAACAGGCTCATTTGGATGGATGAGTGCCACGCGGTATTGTAACTCCACTCGGCCCACGGCAAGAAGTGCACCCAGGTTGCTGGGTTTTCAGTTGCAAAACGCCACAAATAATCCTCCAAACATCGGTTAACTACCTCGGTTTGCCCATCTGTTTGAGGGTGATAGGCGCTACTATGGAACAGGGCGGTCCCTTGCAGGTTGAATAACTCCTTCCAGAATTTACTCATGAAAAGGGGGTCCCAGTCAGATATGATTTCGTTGGGTAGACCATGCAACCTGCAGATTTCTTTCACAAAGACTTCAGCCAATTGCTCAGCACTAAAGTAAGTGCCGAGAGCCGCGAAATGGGCATATTTGGATAGCCGGTCAACTACTACAAAGATAACAGTCTTTCCTCCGGAGGCCGGTAGATGGGTAATAAAATCTTTGGACAGCGAGTCCCAAATCTTGACAGGGATGGGCAGGGGCTGCAACAACCTTTGAGGGGCGGTGTTGAGGGGCTTCACTTGTTGACAGATGGAACACCGTTTAATGTAATCTCGGATGTCTTAGCGCATGTGCGGCCAATGGAAATTAGTGGAGATTCGGGCGTAGGTTCTTTGAATTCCTGCATGTCCTCCAATGGGCGAATCATGGAACTCCCGTAGAATCAATTCGGTTAGGGCTGAGTTCGCGGGCACCAGGAGCCTGTTCCGGTATAATACGAGACCGTCCTGCACCGTGTAGTGTTCAAAATCTTCTGGGCGAGTCTGGATAGATGTCAGCAGATTTGCGGAAGGGCCGTGTTTGCTATAAAAACTGCGGAGGGCCCCTAATAAGGCCAACACAGGTTTAGAGACTGCCCGCATGGCCTAGTAGGAAGCAGTAGGAAGCCGTGAGAGAGCATCCGCTGGTCGGTTCTCCTTGCCAGGCTTGTATTCTATCTCAAAATCGTATCCGAGTAGTTTGGTGATCCATTTTTGTTGCTCCGGTGTGTGGATGGTCTGTTTTAACAAGGCGTGGAGAGGCTGGTGATCAGTTAAAATGATGAACTTTGTGCCCAGCAAATATTGTCGCCATTTTTTTACGGCCTCGGCAACTGCACAGAGTTCTCGGACGTAGGTGGATGCTATTTGCATCCGAGGACACATCAGCCTGCTGAAAAAAGCAAGGGGATGTCCAGCTTGCATCAGAACAGCCCCAATACCCTCTCCTGAGGCATCAGTCTGGACCACAAAGGGTTGGGTAAAGTTTGGGAGCGCCAGCACAGGCATGGCTACAAGTGCGGTTTTTAAGGCCTGAAAAGCCCCCTCAGATTCCGGGGATCACATGAAGGCACCCTTGCGCAAGAGTTTGGTGAGAGGGGCTGCAATTTGGGCGAAACGGGCCACAAAATGCCGATAGTACCCTGCTAACCCCAGAAATCCCCTTAGCTGAGTGATGGTGGTGGGCGCAGGCCAGTTTTGCATTGCCTCAATTTTGGTTGGGTCGACTGTGATGGCCTTGGCTGATACAATGTGGCCCAGATAGGCAATTGAAGTTCACCCGAATTCACACTTAGACTGTTTGGCAAAGAGAGATTGCTCCCTTAAAATCTGCAGTGTGCAGGAAAGGTGGTGGCAGTGAAGTTCGCAAGAGGGACTGTACACCAGAATATCATCAAAGAATACTAGTACATATTTTCGTAGGATCGGCACAAAAATGGAGTTCATCTCGGACTGAAATGTGGATGGTGCATTGGAGAGGCCGAAGGGCATTACTAGGAATTCGTAATGACCTTCGTGTGTCCGGAATGCTGTTTTGTGCACATCCGCAGCGTGTACTCGCAGTTGGTGGTACCCCGAGCGCAAATCCAGCTTTGAAAATACACAAGCTCCATGTACCTCATCAAATAATTCATCTATGGTAGGAATGGGGAAGCGGTCTTTAATGGTAGGAGCATTGAGAGCTCGAAAATCGACGCAGAACCTCCAGCTGCCGTCTTTCTTTTTAACTAGCAGCACAGGAGAAGAAAAAGGACTAGTGCTGGGCTGAATAATGCCAGCATCCAGCATTTCCTTAATGAGCTTCTCCATTTTAGCTTTTTGAAAATGGGGGTATCGATATGGCCGGACGTTGACCGGTGTGGTGTTGGGCTGTAAAGGTATCCTGTGGTCAGAATTGCGGTGAGGGGGTAATCCTTGTGG
Source organism: Nepenthes mirabilis (assembly GCA_025585075.1). NCBI lineage: Eukaryota > Viridiplantae > Streptophyta > Magnoliopsida > Caryophyllales > Nepenthaceae > Nepenthes > Nepenthes mirabilis. The sequence continues at coordinate 14,913 of JAODPA010070903.1, read as the reverse complement.
GATGGCAAAAACATCGGCGTAGGAGGATAGGAGGTCATTGAGGGTGGTAGTGAACTGGGAGGGATTATCCCCAGAAGATTGGATGGCTAGATCAGGTAAGGCTGGCTGGCTTGGCGAGGGCATTTCTTGAGCCGGTAGGATGGTCAATTGGAAGTATGAAGCAACCGATTGGGTAGTGTTCCCTCTCCTCAATTGGCCCAGAGTCATTGTGGTCACGAAAGCTGATGGCATGCCGTATAGTATGATCTTAGTGCCGGCATAATTAAAACTCATCCACAACGCTTGGGAATCAAAAAGCACCGGGCCAATTGATGCAAGCCACTGGACACCGAATACAATATCCGCACCATATATAGGAAGGAGATATAGATCAACGCTGAAAGTTGACTTGGCCAACGTGATCTGAACTTTTTTACATAACCCCGCACATTTGAGTGAGTCCCCATTGCCCACTGTAACATTGAGGTGATGAGAGGGTGCGATGGGCACGCCCAGATATTTCGCCATACGGGTTTGCAGAAAATTGTGTATGGACCCGTTGTCGACTAGAATCACTACCGGTTGGCCTGCTATTTGTCCCTGTAGGTGCAGGGTAGTAGACACAAAATGGCCTTCCAGGGCGTGTAACGAAATTGTGGGCACCTGTTCTGGTGAGGGGGTTAAGGATTCAATTTCTGGAGGAGGATTATAAGGTTCCTCCGGTTCCACAGGTTCCACCTCCAGGCTTGGGACAGTGGAAAAAGGGCTTTCCTCCTCCTCCGTGATCAGGCATAGGAATTGAGGGGGTTTGCATCAGTGTCCTGGGGTGAACTTCTCATCACAATTGAAACACAATCCTCGACTACGACGAGCAGCCATTTCAGCAGGAGTCAGGCGTTTTAGTTGAACAGCAGGGAAGGGTTGTTTACCCACTGATGGTACCGTAAGCCCAGAGGGTTTGGGAAGGGCTGGTCGAGGGAAACTAGGTCGGCTGGCGTTCAACTTCTCCTCTACCGGCTTGGCCATACCAATGGCGTCTGGTAGGTTCATTGGTTTCAGAAGCAGGAGCTCCCTCCGGATTTCATCCCGGAGGCCCGATATAAAGCAGTTTAAGAGATTCGTGGTTGACAAACCTGGCGTTCGTGTAGATAATGACTCAAATTTGGCCATATATGCAGTGACGGTTGCAGTTTGTAAAGGGTAGCTTCAGGGTTCATGTATGACCAAGGACCGAAACGAAGCTCCGGGTCCCTAGCGAAAATCTCCCAGGTTAACAGTTGGCGTATCACTTGCATCCACTGGTACCACTGTAATGCCGCACCGGTCATGTAAAAAGCTGCCACAGTAAGCTTTTGCTCCGGCGGTGTTTCGTGATACAAGAAGAACCGTTCTACCTGGAACAACCATCTGATGACGTTTTCATCGGGAAAAAACGGGACCTCCAACTTGGGTAGGCGAATCGTTGCCTCTGATAGCGATGATAACACGAGAGGTAGGGTTTGTGTGGCAGATTGAGAGTGTGATGTAGGGTCTGGTGCGAACGAAGTGGGTGTAGGCAATAACGGAGGATTTGAAGAGAGTATGGTCTGTCGCTCCGTTCGAGCGAGAGTTTGTCGCATTTCGAAGAGGATGTGTTGGATGTTGGCGACTGACTGTTGGAAGTGTTTGGTGGCCGTCGAAAGGGTATCGAATCGACCTTCATGTTGGTGGACAGTACCCACAACGTCCCTCAGTTCTTGGGCCATGCCAGCGATAGATTCTTCGAGAGCCCTGTATCTGGTCGTCATCCCCTCTGCCATCACCCCTCTCAATGAAAGCACCAATCTAATGCCAAACTCAGTTTCCAGCCACTGGCCTTCTCAAATTTGGGGCTTTCAACAATGAGTGCCTAGATCTGTATAAGGAAAATGGAAGAGAATTTGCAGATAGAGAAAGGGAGAGAGAGAGAGAGGAGATTTGAAATTAGGAGGAAAACAAAAAATATCTTTTGTTACTTTACTTCTCTGCCACTGTAACAATATATGGGGAAGGGTAATGCAAACCGGAAAATGGACAACGGTTTACTACAGCTACTGAGCACACCAGCACGTGCTCTACAATTACTTAGCTAATTATAAACTACGCATGTGCAATGTATAAAATATATCTCTCCTATATATAGTGTATGGGATATATGAATGTGCACGGTACTAGTGTAATATAGAAACCCTTAGACGAAATCATGAAATCGTTGGGGTGGTTGGACTGTGCAGACGCTTCGCCTCTGTGCAGGTGCTGATGGACCGTCGGTAACAAGCCCGGTAACACACACCTCTTCATGGTAAGGCAGATTTCCATCTATTAAAAGGCCTAACACAGAACTCATAGAGTTCATTCTAGTCACTCGCTCTGTGGGACTCTCTTCACTTGCATATTTAATGAACACGTTTTTTTTTTTATTGTGGCTGTTGTATGTTGGAAACATTTATGATGCTTTGAGCAGTATGAGTCAAGTTAACTGAGCTCTTAAAGAAGCTCTAGCAGCCAAGCTGAACAAAAAATTGTGCCAAAATAATAACTTTGACAGCGTGGTCATCCCCATTGTTGACCCTGAGATGGAAAATGTGCCAAATCTTGCGAGGAGCCTTGCTGATCATCCAATTACTGAATTGTCCTTTTAAGACCAGCCTTGGTGGACATGTATATCAGACATGAGTTGTGTAAATTTCATAGTTTAGCAGATTTTTTGCTCTAAGTGATGGATGGACATATGGAATAAATTTTCAATGAGATAAGGCATTTCTTGGCCAGATGGATGATAAAGAAAAGACCTCATTGTGGTAAACTCCACCATTGTGGGGCTTGATCTGAACTAGTTCCCTGAGCTTGAACTCCAGCCTTTAGCTTAGGGAGCACTTTTATGAAGGATTGGTTAAGCAACAGTTGGTTGACTATTGAGGCTTGGGGTATTGCAGACAATATTTTTTTAGTAGTGCCAGCTTTATGTGCAAATATTCACTATTAGGAACATTGGTGGAACACCAAGGACAATGTACGGGGCTAGAGCTACTGCAAATGTTTTATTTTTCATTTATAGCAAGTATTGGTACTTGCTTTATGAATATAATGATTACAACCTGATATGTCTTTCAATATCTGCCCTGTCATTTGAAATGATCAGGCCAAAACTCAATCATTTGTTCAGTGACCCTCTGGCGCTGATGAGGAGGTTGAGTTCTTGAATTTGCATTGCAATTCAGCTTTGTCGCTTGTCCATTTTTAATCTGGTTTAAAAGGCTTAAATTTTGCAATTGGGACTGCGAATACATTTATATATTTTAGGCAGGACACTTTTATATTTGTTAAAATTTATTTCAAAGTGAACATCACAATAAAATAGTTTACGGAGTTATATCACATTAGTGCTTGTACTGGTTATGTGAAGTTGTTTCCTAAACCTTCCGATTCCATGAGGTTATGGTTCAAACCTTATTTCCATATTCATCTTCCTTTCAAATTAAAAAATCAAGAACGGCCCATGGAGTGATGTAATAATGACGTGGCACCTATGTCAATTGGTGACCATGGTGAAGAGCGTCTAACTTCATATGCAGGTAGAGGAAATGGCTAAGTATGCATGAAATGTATTTTTCCAAAGTTTCCTCTGCATAGTTTCTCACTGTTATTCCCCAGGGAGCGATCCTTGGGAAAGTGTTTCAACCTAGGGTGAGTTGCCTTAAAAAGCATCTTAACTCACTAGGGGGAACTAAAAAGGCTTCTCTACTTAATTCCCTTGTTAAAACATGGTTTCCATGAAATTTATGGGAGCTTATTCTTCATGGTCTTAAAATTTTATGATAAACTTATCCCCTTCTCAATAAGTAAGCAAACTCATAGCAGAAAGCACATCAGAACTGATACTGGGAAGGGCATTAGTTGATCATAAATCTTTTATGGAAATAGTTGGATGTTGTTCAGTATATATCCGATTGTTTGGTCGTTTAATAATTACATTTGGGGATACAATTGGAATATAAAGAGTAATGGATTGTGTCTGGTTTTGTCTTAATCCCTTTGGTGTAGTTGTTCTTCTAAATTTTACCACTGCGGTAGAAATTATTTAATACATTGACAACTTTGTGGGCTTGCTATCTGTTGTGAAGCATTCTTTATCATCTTTTTTCTTTGTCAATCATTGTCACCTTTTGGCTGCATTGTTAGTCTCATGTTATTGTTCCTTCAGATTTGTTAGTTCTTATTATCTGTGACTAAAATGATAGATTGTCCATCAATTATATACTAGTCTTTACGGAAATGTCACTACCAATTCTACAGATTTTGCACAACAGAAACTGGCTTATGTTGTCAGAAACTTGGGATCATTAACTTGTCATTGGTGTGCTTCTGCTGTTCAAAGAGTCCTTTCTCTCCTTTTCTGGAGAGATCTTTTCACTTTGTGTAAAACTGTTCTATGCTTTTCAGAGAGCTTACAGGCAGGACAGAATTTTGGAGGGCCTTAATGTGACCGAGGAGTTGCTGAGCCTTAATTCAATTACAAGGCAACTTAATGATCAATTTTTTTTAGCAAAATCTCTTGTTGTGATTGCTAAAGAAAGCAACAACCTCCAATTTGCATGGGAATTAAGTGCTCAAATCTGCAATTCACAGATCCTCCTATCAAATGCTGCCATGAGGCAAATCCCTCTGACAATTACCGAATCTGAAGCTGCAATCTATGACATGGCACTTTTATTGTACCAAGCCCATCAACTTCACTGTGATAGTGCAACCATGATCATGAGATTGAAGGCCAAGATTCATTCTCTTGAAGAACAAGTGAGCTCTGTGAGCGATAAAAATGTGAGGTATGGACAAATAGCAGCAGAAGAAGTTCCCAAAATCCTCTACTGTCTTGGTGTCCGGCTCGCAACCGAGTGGTTTATACGCCCAAATCCGCAAAGGCAGCTTGTGAACAGAAAGAAAAGTGCTTGGAAACATGAAGACAACAACCTATATCATTTCTGTGTCTTCTCTGACAACATCCTTGCAACCTCAGTAGTTGTTAACTCCACCGCTGTGAATTCCAAGAATCCCGCCTCAGTAATCTTCCATCTCGTAACTGATGAAGTAAACTACGTTCCAATGAAGGCTTGGTTCTCAATGAATGACTTCCGTGGTGTCACCATTGATGTTCAAAAGGTGGAAGGCTTCAGCTGGCTTAATGCTTCATACGTCCCAGTTCTTAGGCAGCTCCAAGACACAGAGACTACAAAGTACTATTTCTCTGGAAGCAATGACGACAAACAAACACCAATCAAGTTCCGGAACCCTAAGTATCCCTCCATGCTCAACCACCTGCGGTTTTACATACCAGAAGTTTATCCTTCTCTGAAGAGGATAGTATTTTTGGACGATGATGTCGTGGTTCAAAGGGATCTCTCAGCTCTATTTTCAGTTGATCTCAAAGGTAATGTCAATGGGGCAGTCAAGACGTGCATGGAGAAGTTTCACCGGTATCACAAGTACTTAAACTATTCCTACCCTCTTATACGTGCCCATTTCGATCCAGACGCTTGTGGGTGGGCATTCGGGATGAACGTTTTTGATCTGGTGGAGTGGAGGAAAAGGAACGTGACCGGAATCTATCACTATTGGCAGGAAAAGAATGTGGATAGGACTTTGTGGAAATTGGGTACCCTTCCGCCTGGGTTGTTAACTTTCTATGGATTAACACAGAGCCGTTGGATAAGTCATGGCACGTTCTGGGCTTAGGGTACACCAATGTTGATCTGAAGCTAATAGCAAAGGGTGCCGTGCTGCACTACAATGGAAATGCAAAGCCATGGTTGAAGATCAGGATGGAAAAGTACAAACCGCTTTGGGACAAATACGTTGATTATAGTCACCCTCTGTTGCAACAGTGCAATGTTCATTGATCTAAATCATGATACGCTCCTTTCATTTTTCTTCCCGGCGAGAATTTTATCATGACAATTTAGGCTATTATGAATATAATAGTATATTAAAATGTGTTAGATACTGTTGGGTCCCATGTCAAGGCCCATGAAAGGACGGTGAGGCCCACGAAGAGCAATGGAGCCCAGCCTAGCTGCGCAGGAGGCGCACGCGGGGCCACACTAGCAGAAGACAACAAAGAACCTGCAGCGCATTAATGCGCTGCCAGAAAGCTGACAGGAAGGCGGAAAGGTTAGCCAATGGAGAAGCAGCTGGCACGGCACCAACGGCTCAGACAGCCGCCCACAGTCAGACGGCCAATCCTGGCTCGAGGAGAATCCAGGCGTGGCCGGCAGCGCCCAGAGGCCTGCCAGCCACGGCAAAACGACAGCCGACATAACCGGTGGTCTACGACAGCAACCAGCGGCAAGGAAGCCCTCACAACGGGCATTCTGGAGCCCAGAGTCCACAGGGGAGGAGCCCATAAAAGCTCCGACTCCCCGCAGAAAAAAGGGATCCGAGGCCCTCGACCATTTGGCATGAAGTAGCTGCTCTTCTCGGGAGGTTGATCCCTGCTTACTTTAGTTTGTTCGCGCGCTGGTAGCGGCTTAAAGAGGACGTTTCTGAGGAGACAAGAGCATGACCGTCTGGGTTCTGGTTTGGGCCTTTTGCAACGACAGTCCGAGCGCATGTATGTCCTTGGAAGAAATGTGGCACTAGGCCTCGGTGGAGAGTCGTTCCAGAACTTCCTCTAAGTCCGAGACCATTGCAGCGCCGCCGTTTGGGCCTCTATGAGGCATTAAATACTGAAGTGACGCGCTGTCAGGCGTCTTGGGAAGGTAAGGCCATCATTTTTCCTGGGACGAACGGCCGGTCGACATGTGGCGAGGGTAATAAGTGCACCTTTTTGAATTTGAAAAGCATTTAAAGGCCTTTTCATTCCGCCCCTCCATTTCTGCGTTTCTTCTCTAAGTACAGAGTCCTTTGTTCCTCGTCTGTCTTTGTTTTCGACGTCCATGGCGCCTGGAGTGAGAGACATTGCTTCCACGATGACGCTTGATAGGCTCGCAGAGATTCGGGCACGATATCAGATCCCCAAGTCCACGGCCATGATGATTCCGGAGTCGCAAGACATGGTGTGGTGCCCTCAGGATGGCTTCATCACCGTTTATGAGGTCCACCTCAAAGGTGGTCTGCGGTTTTCGGTGTCGGAAGAGCTTTATGAGATCATGAGGGTGCTCGGGGTCCCTTTTGCCAGACTCTAACCAAATGCAGTAAAGTATTTGGTATCTTTGTGCGTCTTCTTCCGGTGCCATAAGAAGCTCTTGAATGTTACTACCGTCAAGGTTATGTTTCGCTTTACGCATAACCTTGATTGGATTACAATGACCGCCCGCTCGGACTTTTCCTTGATGTGCGGGGGGAACCCTGACTCCTCCAAGCGGTGGAAGGATAAGTTTTTCTTCCTTGGTGTTCACGAGCATTGGGCCATCCCCATTGGCTGGGAGAAAGTGGCCAGTCAATGCACTCCGATCCTTCGAAGGAGGAGAGAGAGAACGTGAAGGAGTTCACGGACTTGGTGCTGGCCAATCTTGAAGGCTTCCACCTGAACAAACGCAATATCTGGTTGTCGTTCGAGAACTTTGAAGTGGCCAAGTGGGGACCACGGGTCGAGGCCTCTGCCGCAGCTCCTCCCGAGAAGTCCAAGAAAAAGAGACCGAGGAGGAGAGCGGAGCCATTGAGGATTGAGGGTCCAGCTGACCACTCGGAGAAGAGCCTTCCGGCCGGGAGCTTGAAACGCCCAGCGGCCGTCGTTGAGTCCCCTTCTTCCGAGGATTTTGACATCGATGATTTTGATGATGATGATGTGATTGCCCCTCTGCTTAGGAGGCCGAGGACTGTTACTTTACCAGGGTCCTCGGGGACTGAAGGTCTCGCTTTCACTTCCACTGCTGATCCCCTTGCTGAGCCCTCGAGAGTAATTGTTCAAATTGTGGAGATTCCGGACGTCCAACCCCCCAGTGATGATCCTGTTCCTGGAGTTCCTGTTGATTTGCCTTGTGACGTCTCGGACAGGATTGATCACCCTTCTGAGGACATAGGAGGCGGGAACTCCCCTGCGGACGCTGAGAGGGAAATGATGGCTAAAACGGTCCGAGAGGTGGTTGAGGCCGAGGGGTTAGGCGTCGCTGACTCAGTGCCCCTTGGTCCTTTTGAGCATCCCGTTGTAGTCCAAGCCGATGAACCGTCTGAGTTCTCCGGGGATGCTAGCGATGATGCAGGCTCTTCAGTGCCTTTTATGGCTGTGGAGCCTGTGCCTGAGGTGGTGCTTGAGGCGCCTGGGAGCGAACTGCATGAGCCCGAGGCCTTTGGGGAGCGTGATCCAGGGCACGATCCTCTCGTTTCTAAGGTAATCCACCTCTTCTTCCTTCGCCTTCCTCCTAGTTGCCTGTGTCTTGGTCGGCTTTTCTGTTTGCAGCTTCAAAGTCTGATTTGAGGCTTTAGCGAGTTGGTGGGAGAGGTTGCCCAGTCTCGCTCGAAGATGGAGTCTTTGAGGGCCGCTCGGGAAGCTACGCAATGTGCTGAGGCGAAGCTGGCTGAAGCAGAGAGGAATGCCGTCGAGTGCTGCGATTGATTCACCCACAAACTCCGGCGGGCGTCCTCGATCCGAGGAATGCCGGTGCCCTCACCGCAGCAGACTTATACGGCGTTGTTGGGAGGCCCTTCCCTGAATCCTCTCGGGCAAGGCCTGAAAGCAAATCTCTTACACCCGAGGGGCCAAATATGGCGGACCAAGTAGGGCCTTCGGGAGCTCAGCGGGCTCGAGGACAAGAGGGCCTAGAGGGGCCCTCGTGATGTTTTGTCCCTCTTCTTTTTTCTTTCTTCGTTGTAACACTTGTGCATAAATTTTCTTTTATGAATAAAATTTGTCCTTTCTGTATCAGGGCGTTGGACTTTTCGTCCTGTTTGTACAAGTGTTATTCTCTTTTTTTTTTTGTGACGCGGTACACGACGTCTTACTTTTAACTTTGGACGTATGATCCTTTCAAGGTTCTCTGGCCTTTTAACCTCTTGGGTCTCTTGGCGTTGGATGTACTTGTCAAAAGTCGACCTTGAGGGCCGCTCGGTCACAGCCGAGTTTTTTAAGTCCGACCGCTGAGGCCGCTCGGCTACAGCCGAGTTTTTGGAATACGACTTCTAAGGCCGCTTGGCCGGAGCCAAGTTTTTAGAATACGACCTATTGGGCCGTTCGGTCAGAGCCGAGTTTTTAGAATACGACCTTTTGGGCCGCTTGGCCGGAGCCAAGTTTTTAGAATACGACCTCTTGGGCCGCTCGGCCGGAGCCGAGTTTTTAGAATACGATCTTTTTGGCCGCTTGGCCGGAGCCAAGTTTTTAGAATACGACCTATTGGGCCGCTCGGTCGGAGCCGAGTTTTTAGAATATGACCTCTTGGGCCGCTCGGCCGGAGCCGAGTTTTTAGAATACGACCTCTTGGGCCGCTTGGCTGGAGCCAAGTTTTTAAAATACGACCTCTTGGGCCGCTCAGCTGGAGTCGAGTTTTTAGAATACGACTTCTTGGGCCGCTCGGTTGGAGCCGAGTTTTTAGAATACGACCTCTTGGGCCGCTTGGCCGAAGCCAAGTTTTTAGAATACGACCTCTTGGGCCGCTCGACCGGAGTCGAGTTTTTAGAATACGACCTCTTGGGCCGCTTGGTCAGAGCCGAGTTTTTAGAATACGACCTCTTGGGCCGCTCGGCCGGAGCTGAGTTTTTAGAATACGACCTCTTGGGCCGCTTGGCCGGAGCTGAGTTTTTAGAATACGACCTCTTGGGCCGCTCGGCCGGAGCCGAGTTTTTAGAATATGACCTCTTGGGCCGCTTGGCCGGAGCCGAGTTTTTAGAATACGACCTCTTGGGCCGCTCGGTCGGAGTCGAGTTTTTAGAATACGACCTCTTGGACTGCTTGGCTGGAGCCAAGTTTTTAGAATACGACCTCTTGGGCCGCTCAGCTGGAGTCGAGTTTTTAGAATACGACTTCTTGGGCCGCTCGGTCGGAGCCGAGTTTTTAGAATACGACCTCTTGGGCCGCTTGGCCGAAGCCAAGTTTTTAGAATACGACCTCTTGGGCCGCTCGACCGGAGTCGAGTTTTTAAAATACGACCTCTTGGGCCGCTTGGCCGGAGCCAAGTTTTTAGAATACGACCTCTTGGGTTGCTCGGCCAGAGCCGAGTTTTTAGAATACGACCTTTTGGGCCGCTTGGCCGGAGCTGAGTTTTTAGAATACGACCTCTTGGGCCGCTCGGTCGGAGCCGAGTTTTTAGAATACGACCTCTTGGGCCGCTTGGCCGGAGCCGAGTTTTTAGAATACGACCTCTTGGGCCGCTTGGTCGGAGCCGAGTTTTTAGAATACGATTTCTTGGGCCGCTCGGCCGGAGTCGAGTTTTTAGAATACGACCTATTGGGCCGCTTGGCCGGAGTCGAGTTTTTAGAATACGACCTTTTGGGCCGCTCGACCGGAGCTGAGTTTTTAGAATACGACCTATTGTGCCGCTTGGCCGGAGGCAAGTTTTTAGAATAGGACCTCTTGGGCCGCTTGGCCGAAGCCAAGTTTTTGGTTTGACTCATGAGCTGCCTTGATGCTGATGAAGGAACATGAGAACACACATCACAATAGACATGATGAAGGGGCGTTTTCATTGATGTATACGTGTTACAATGAGTGGCCTCCGGGGCCTTTTGAATCCTCACGTTATATTAGCCCAGATGCTTGAGTCTTAGCGCTTCTGTAGCTGCTCCCTTGCCAACTGCGGCCTGTTGACAGTTATGCTTTGTGCTGGCCTAAGCGGTATTGGCGCCCCCAGCGGGTGGTTAGACATGCCCCGCACCCATTATGGCCTTGCCTTTTGAGCGGCGCGACCGACTGCGTCCTGCTGCTCCGGGGCCATGCCCGGATCGTGGTAGGAAACGGTCGAGATAGCATTCCATTACCAGCCGCTCGATTTTCACCCGGAGCTTCGTGTAGTCCTCGGTGTCATAGCCGCGGCTGCAGTGGTAATGGCAGTACTCCCACTAGTCGCCTCCCTCTGGGTTTTTTAACGCCTTGGGCCATCTCAGGAACTCCTCGTCCCGGATTTGCCTCAGGATGCTGGTGAGGGACTCAGTAAGGGCAGGTGGACCTGATGGCCCCTCTCTTCCAAGGACCACCCGTTCGGGCTCGTTTGGCCCGGACGGTCCCTAGGTCTTCTGGGCGCTTGCCCTTCTTTTTCCTTCCCCTGTCATCGGGGGCAGGGGGTCTTCTCTTCTTCCCGGCTGGCTGGCTTCGCCGGTCTTGGGTCCAAAGACCGTCTTCCAGAGCCTCTTGAGCCCTTTTTTCGTCAGGGCCTGGCTCATGGACTTCTTCTTGTTGAGGTAGTCCATCAACTCGCCAGGATCTTGCGTCGTTTGTCACCGCTAGGGCACTGCTGGCCGCGGACTTTCGGGGTGTGGTCCCCTGGTCTGCTCGTCGACCCTCTCGCGGAGGGTACGGACGGCTCTTGACAGGCTGTCCACCTTCTGCACTAGCTTACGCACGCTAGTACCGGGACCTCCACTCATCCTTCCGCCTGACGGGAGGCACCTGTCGAAGTGTTCTACCTCCCGGGTGGACGTGCTGTCTTGTCTGCTCACCATCTTTGGAGCACTCGTTGTTGTGGAAGGGTAGGAAGCTGTGAGTTTTTTGTCCAGGTTCCCACAGACGGCACCAATGTTGCGTCTCGGTTTCCGGAGGCCTGAAGCAACACAAGTGTTTGGGGGTGATTGTGCGGAATAGAGAAATTGAGACCGGTTTTTACGTAGAAAACCTCCCCTTGAAGGAGGAAGAAAAACCACGAGACTCTGGGCTTTAGAAATGCTTCACTATGAGATGAAAATCTTTTACAAAGTACAAGTATTTTAGGGTGAATCCCTTCCTTGTCTCTTGTTTTGTGTTTTTCTCCTTAGGGAATTCTCTCGTTGGGAAGCTTTGTCGTTCTTTCTTCATTCCTTCTTGTTGGAAGAGAGGGAGTAAGGAGCCGGAAGTCCTTAGGAGAGTTGGGGATCCTCCTCGGGCAGGAGCCTTTGCTTGAGTATTTATAGGGTGGATTGTGCCGTTGGGGAGAGGCCATGTGGCAGCCATCGTACAGCTAGGAGGCTGCCGGCCTGCTTCACTGGTCACATTTAATGCTGCTGATGTGTGCAGGGCAGCACGCGGCTATCACCGCGGGTAGGACCTGAGCGTGTCAGGCGCGCAGAGCCTAGGCTCAGTCTTGATTTGACTAGGCATGCTCTGTAGATACGGCGTCTGGGAGTGGTTGCAGGTTCCTTGGGAACTGGCAAAGTTGTTTAGCTGGCGCTCTCGGCCGTGTATGAGATAGTCCTCGTCCTTACGTGGGATGCCTTGTTGCTTTGTACGTTTGCGGACTCGCTGTAGAAGGCAGTTTTCGGAGGGCATTTGGTCCTTTGTGAAGGGTCCTTTAACATTTTCTTGACTCCTCGGACTGATCTGAGGCTTGGTAAATCTTCTGGGGTTCTCGGGCTCTTTCTTCTTGTCCTGGTATCTGGATTATATTCGCGATGTCCTCGAGCTCCTTGTGAGCTGAAAGGACCTCTCGGACCTTTGTCGTAGTTTTGGCTTTCGAGACACTTGTCTGTATTTTGCGGCCTCTTGGACCGTCCAACTCACTTGGTTTGTGGATAAGTTTCTGGGCTTTTGACTTGGACCTTTCCGTTGGGCCGTATTTAATGGGCCCTTAAACTGGGCCCAACAAACTCCTTGAAATTCTCATGTCTGTTTTTATTCATCGTAATATAATTACTTAGATTAATATTCTCAAATATGAAATAAATTATTATATATGGTTAAAATATTAGTTTTAAAATACTGGGTAGTTGTTTCTATAGTACGGCGCTGCACACTGGCGAGCGAAAACCACGAGCGCACAGTGCCACTGGAGTCGCCTCTGGTTTTTACGGGCCCCCACGGCCTCTTCGTCTTCACTCTCATCTCTCTCCCCTCCCAGTATATTAAACCACCCAACATCCATCTGTTCTTGAAAACTATCAACTCGAATTGAAATCAGTTTATCTTCTACGTCGCGGCGAAACAGCAAATTGAAGAGGATGAGTTCATCAAGCAGAGCTTGGGTTGTGGCAGCAAGCCTTGCAGCAGTAGAGGCGTTGAAAGATCAGGGATTTTGCAGGTGGAACTATGCCATAAAGTCCTTGAACCAGCACGCCAAGGGCCATCTGAGGTCTCTCTCTCAGGCCAACAGGAAGCTATCATCTCCGTCGATGTCAGTGATTTCGGATAAATTTAGGGAAGAGAAGGTGAATCAATCGGAGGAGTCTCTCAGAAAAGTCATGTATTTGAGCTGCTGGGGTCCTAATTAACGCAGATCCGAACCGGTGCCGTTGACTCCCCGTGATCTGAGAGTTCAATTTAAGCTGTGAGAGTAGTTTTCCCATTAAGGTAGTGTATATTTTAATGGGCTCGAATCGTGGAGCCAAATTAATGCATAATCTTCTGTAAATTTGTAAAATAAACATGATCATAATAGGATGCAATTATTTGTAGAATTTTTGAAAATTTCCCTCTTCTGTTTTTCTTTGATTGGCAAGGTTCATACTTTTCAATCAACCCTGATTCAATGAGCATAATGTGCAGCGTGATCGGAAAGGGGAATCGAAATTTTGAGAGGTGACAGAATCTAAGAAAATTTGATTAACAAAATTTCAATCCCGCTGTGAAGTAAAATTTAGGGAATGATCCACCGTAAAACAAGGAAATGAAGGTAAAAAGGGGGTTTATGTATTTTTGTAAATGTTAAACTATATAATAGATTTTTTTTTTATATAAAAGAAAATTCAGCCTAAATTTAAAAAATTTTAATAATATTGTTGAATTCCAATATAAAGTCCCATAAAATACGGCCCACAGGAAAGGCCCAAGTAAAAAGCCTAAAAATATGTCCACAAACCAAGTGTGCTGGATGGCCCAAGAGGTCTAAAACACAGGCTAGTATTCCAAATGTCATAACTACGACAAAGGTCTGAGAGGTCTCTTTAACTAAAAAAACAGCTCGAGGACACCGTAAATAGCAGGCAACATCCAGGTACGAGGATCAGAAGAAAAAGCTCGAGAACCTTAGAAGTTCCCACAAGCTTCTGATTAGTCCGACAAGTCATGGAAAGACCCGAGGACCCTCCGCAAAAGACCAAAGATCCTCAGAAAGACGACTAATATCTAAGAGCTGCCCTTTTCAATGAGTCCGCGAACTCAAAAAGAGACAAGGCACACCACTCAGAGACGAGGACTCTCTCATGCACGACCGATAGCGCCAGCTAAGCAATTTCGCCAATTTTCAAGGAACCTGCAACCACTGTAAGACGCCACCTCCACAGAGCACGCTTAGTTAAATCAAGACTGACGTCTAGACTCTGCACGCCTAATAGGCTCAGTCCCTATCAGCGGCGCCGGCGGCGTGCTGTTCTGCACACACCAGCCACGTGGGATGTGACCAAGGGGACAGTAGACAGCCTTTCAGTCACCCGCCAGTTGTCACGTATTTTCTCCCCAACGGCACGATTTGCCCTATAAATACCCAACGAAATCCCTTTCCAAAGGGTCTTCTTTTCCAGCTCATCCCAACTAGAAAGGAAAAAGACTCCAACTCTCTCTCGGTTCCTCCTTCCTCTCTTCTTGACAAGAAGGACCAAAAGGGGCGACAAAGCTTCCCAACGAAAGAACACTCCAAGGAGAGAAATATAAAATAAGAGATAATGAAGGAATCCACAAAAAGTTTATACTTTATAAAGACTTCCACCCAATAGTGAAGCACTTTTAAAGGCTCAGAGTCTCGTGATTTTTCTCCCTCATTTAAGAGGAAGCTTTCCACGTAAAATTCAGTTTTAATCTCTCTCTACAACTCTCAATCACCAACATTTGTGTTGCACGTGACCCCAAGTTATGAGACGCAATAAATA
>JAODPA010070892.1:13173-31233 GCA_025585075.1 Nepenthes mirabilis | reverse complement strand
ATAATTATTTATTTAAAAAATAATTAAAATTAAAATAATAAATATCTCATTTCTCTCACTTGTCTCGCCCCCTCCGCGTGTCCCGTGTTGCAGGTACCAATCAATTGCTGTCTCTCTCTCACAGCTAAACAACACGCAATTCCGACCCTGAAAAATCCCTCACTTTGTCTCCCATTCTCCTCCATTTACGCGTTTTGTATCACTGTCAATTTTGGTAGTTTCACAAGATTTTTTTCATTTTCTGGGTCAATTAAACCCTAAATTTTCTCATCAGTGTCTTCATTGCCCACTATCAAATTTCTGTCTCACTTTGGTATAACCGACCCCCCCTTTTTTCCAAGAGTTAAATGGCTACAGTAAGGTTTAAGAATGACATTTTCTATTTTACCAAGCTCCTCACAATGAGGAACAAGCATGCTCATATTTTGCTAAATTTGAATATCAATTCAAAAAATGGACGTGCGGGGTACGCTCTAATACACTCCGTCAAAGAGGATCCTCCGATGAAGAGCGGCGGGTGCTTCACATGATTTTTTACCCATTTACTATTCATTCAGCGTACCATCCTGATGGTTAATCTTCTTCTATGGATCCCACCAGAACGTGATTATGTGGCATAATCTTTGCCTTGTAGGTTTCATCTTAACGGCACCTTCCTGTTTGGTTTCTTCTTCCAAAGCATCGAAAGTGTGGGGTTCAGTTAGCGTGGTTTAGGGGGACTTTGCAACTAAATATATGGTGCATACAAACAAGAAAAGAAGGGTCTGGTTTTGGGTTTCTCAGGTATGTAATCTGCAGCAGTAATACTCGAAACCTCAGTATAGAGTTATTGGATGAGCCATGGCAAGCACGTTATCATTCTCCCTGTCTCCGAATTTGCGGATAAACACTAAGCTTAGCAGAATGCATGCAGGCAGAGCCTTTAATAGTCTAGAGAGTGGGGAGTCATCAGTTTTGTCTACAGAGTCGGTCAGTTTCAATGGCTCTCCTGTTGTTAAAGAGGAGGAGAAAATCGGGTCTCTAATTAATGGAGGTAATGGGCATTTGAGTTCCATAGTTCAGCAGAAAAAGAGGGGAGAAGAAGTAGCTTCTGAGAAGTTAGAAGTGTTGTGGGACGATGGATTTGGGACAACAGGTATGAAGGATTATCTCGATGTTGCAAAAGAGATGATTAAGCCTGATGGAGGACCGCCTAGATGGTTTTGCCCCGTTGAATGTGGGCGCCCATTAAAGGATTCACCCGTGCTTCTATTTTTGCCAGGTAACTGAGCTTGAGACTCAATCGATGAACCTTGAATTTGAATCGCTAAGCTTCTGATATGTAATTGTCTTTGAAGGTTCTCAAACTCATGGTTAGTTGGGATTTGCATTAGTAGCTATCTATTTTGCCTTCTCAATCGTTTTATAGATTCGAATTGTTGAGCTTATGATTTGTAAGTTGTCTTTTAATTGACTCAAAACTCACCATAAAGTTAGGATTTGCATCAGTAGCTATATATTTTGTCTTCTCAATCGTTTTATAGATACATGATTTTTGGATGACAAGCTTTAGGCTGCATAGTGTTTGCAATATTGTTGATTTGATTTTGTAACTCGCTGCACACAGGGCTAGATGGTGTTGGATTGGGTCTCATGATGCACCATAAGCCTCTGGGGAGGTAAGTCTCTCCGCCTTTGCTTTATTATACAATTTATACTAAAGTTTGTTTATTCCACGAAAGGATATATTGTTTATGGCAGACATGATGACTAGCAATGTCTCTGCAGTTGGAAAAATGTTTTAAATGCATTCCAAACACTAATTAATGCAGCTTAGATCATCATATTGATAATTGCTTGTATACATTTGCATATAGTTTATTGCATACGTTGTAATTACGGAATTAAACTAAAGGACATCTTAATGTATGAGGCCCCTATATCCTGAGTCTTGAGAAGGTCAGATCATGCAATCTTATACTCACATTGGAGAAACTGATAGTATTTTGAACCCATAGACTTCACATCCCAATAAAGCAATCTATTCTTGCCAATATTCACCAAAATTAAATTAAAAACTTGCTTTCTTGCAAAGATATGATCAGGTCTATTGTTCTTGCAGTTATCCTGCTAACATATGTAGAGATAAATAATCGTCCACACTGATTTCCAAGTGAGTGATATCACAACCTAGCTAGACTTATCTTTTTCCCTCTCAGAAAGAAAATAGAAAAGGCTGGTGAGAGATACAAGCCTGTTTTACTTAGTATACCTATGGGAAGGTCATCGACTCATCGCCCTCATTGCGACTTGAAGGTCCCGGATTTGAACCACGAAAACAACCTCTAAATTTTATTCTCTTAGTTGCTAAACTCTTCCAGAATGTGATTTTTACTCCTTCACTGCTGTTCTTTATGTTGCTTTAGCTTGTGGTGAGTGCAAGTGTTCTGAAGTTTTAGGTGTGAATTGGTAGAGTGGAAATTTACTGTTACAATTCAATGTGAAGGCTGTAAATGTTGCGTACGATAATGCTCTGAATGTAAAAGTTATCTTGTAGAATGTGAGTTTTTGAACTTTATTGGTATGTCTAAGGTGCTTCTAGTCGGACCATTATGCTACATAATAAAACCAACAAATGAACTTCTGATGCTAGGCTTGTGTCTTTGGTTAGAGGAGACAAGTAATTATAATGAATTCATACATAATCAACTCGTGAACCTTTTCATTAAAGTGAAAAAGGGCGAGTTTATTTGCTTCTAATGGGTCATTTAAACATAACAATGCCTAAAATACAACTCTTTTTGGACTGCAGGGTTTTTGAAGTTCGGTGCTTGCACATCCCTGTTAATGACCGAACGCCATTTGAAGGTCTTCTACATTTTGAATTTCTTTAATTGGATGCCATATTGTCATCCTTTTGATTCTTCTTAAATCAAATACAAAATCTAATAGGCAAGTCAACTGCCTTGGTAGACATTATGATCTTCATTTTATTGCACAATTCAATTCAAGAAAGAGGCATATTAATGGGAATTGTGAAGGGTCGAGGTGTAATTGAAAAATGTACCAACAGGCACAGGCTGAAATCTTGTGATTGATCCAGGTTGATTGTATTTTTGCCTTTTGGTTCTTTCTCTGTAGTTGAAAAACAGAAATGTACTGAGAGCTTCCTGAAGATTTATATTGGTTTGTGGCTCTAACATGTCACAACTGCATTGCTTGAAATAATTTTTAAATAGGTATGACTAGACTAAAAAAGGATTAAACCATATAAGTCTGTGGGATTATAGCTCTGAAATTTACTAGATAAATGACAACTCAAAGTCAATTGAAGCAATGTGACTGGGTTGAAGAAGGCTAATGGCTGTGTGTCAGTGTGATTGGGCCTCACTATGAAGTAAACAACTTGTTGAAACTATCATCAGGAGATTGAAGTTCCCCTTTTCTATTAAATTATGATTAGGGTCATCCCATTTTGTCCCCCCACCCCCCCCAAATACTCCCAAGGGAGAAGTTTTCATTTTTACAATTTAAACGATTAGGTTTATGACAACATATTTTAGACCCATCTTATTGTCATAATGAAATTTTTACTATTGGGAGTATGAAATGACTTCAACAACTTCCCAAATCAACTAATTGTTATAGACTATGAAGGTAACAACTTGTAGAAAGTGTCATCATGCTAATGGATGATCATGTAAAACAAGGATGAATCTCTGAATTCTTTGTCTAGATGTTAATGGATATATCTTGAATCAACAACCAACTAATACACCAGAAAGATTTTTCACTGCAGGCCTGCTTCATGCTTTGGCAGGTATGTCTCAATTATGATAGAGAGAAGGATGGGCATGGCTTGGGATGAGATGGCTGGCAAGCAGGCCTATGAACCCATCCTCTTAAAATTAACATTCTATTTTAGCGAAAAAAGTAAATGAAAAGTTAGACTTGGAACTTGGAATGAAATGTTGGCCAATAGATATCACCATCGGGCCACTTCAATACCTGATGTTTTGTAATACCATGAAAAAATATGAAAATTAGGCTGATATGCAAAATATAGGTTTACACACCCAATATTTTTGACAATTGCGACTGATACCGATAGAGATACCTATATTTTCATCTATGGTCGGAAGTGAAATGAGAATTCCTGCTGATCCCACTTTCTCCTCCTGAGATTATGGGATATGCTTTTTGAAGTAATGCTTTTGATCTTCTGGTTTTATTTACGTTGCCAATGATTTCTTTTCCTCCCTCTCTTAAGAGTGACAAGTTTTGGCTCTAATCCACTGTCAACATTCCCTAATTGGGAAAAAAAAGCCATGGCTTTCTATTGCATTTATGACATTGCATTATGCCTTAGATTTGAAGCATAGGGTGGGATTGTCATCTTGGAACCACAATAGTTCATGTGTGTTCTTCTTGGTGCATATACCATATGATTACTTTGTCTTATTTGAATTTATTTCTAGTATTTTCTTCCTCTGCATCAAAACCCAAAGTCTGGGATGTGGTGAAATTGAGGGGAAATTTTTTTTGTCGTGCATCCTCTCTATACTTCTAAAAAAGGGAAATGATAGATGAAGTTACTTGTTGTGGATGAAGGATTGGTGAAATATGTTGAACAAACTGTAAGGAATGAGCATGCGTCATCTCCAAATAAGCCGATTTATTTGGTTGGGGATTCCTTTGGAGGATGCCTCGCACTTGCTGTTGCTGCTCGTAATCCCTATATTGATTTGGTCTTAATATTAGCTAATCCAGGTTTGCAGTCAGATGTTGATTACATTTGCTTAATCATTATTCTGCAGATTTTTCTTGTTCAGCTGCAACTTTCGTTGGTAGTCTGACATTTTGTTCCTTTCTTCTTCTTCTTCTTTTTTCAGCAACATCTTTTGCTAGATCCCCACTTCAACCAGTGCTTCCTCTATTGGGGGCTATTCCTGATGAATTTCACATCACAGTCCCCTATCTTCTTAGCTTCATAATGGGTACATTGTCTGCTGCTTAAGCTCTTATTTGGCAATCTTTCATTGATTGTTTCATGGATAATGCATTTTGTTGACGCTTTATTATTGGATGTTTCGTTTGTACACATCTTCTCTTTGTTTCCTGCGCTTGTAGTGAATTTGAAAATACTAATTTGATGAGAACTAATCAGATTGAAGCTATAGAGTCTTCTAGGCATACTTTGTTTTTTTTTTTTCCTGACCATGGTATAAAAATTGAAAATAATCCAAGCATGAACAATGGAATTGTTTAAAGCTGTATTTGTGGTAATGTCTATAACTTTTTTTCATCAAAATTGAGCCTTCTGTGAATTGGCTTCAAGGATGTCCAGACTTTAATTGTTCCCGTCTAAAAAACATGGATACAAACACAAGATATGGACACGACACTGATATGCTACTTTTCTAGAATTGATAACATGACACACTAGGGCACGCTAATAGAATTCATAGTTTATTATTTTTCTAGTTGATGAATAACATACTTTCATATTAAATTAGTAATAAATATTTATATTTTTTAGTTCTTCACCCAAAAATATTTCATAGAAAAGTACGTAATTGAACCAACAAATATGAGTTGCTATAATATTTTCAACAAACTATTATAGTAAAGCAATAATGATGATATAACTTAATAAACCAAAGTAAAACTTAATATAGAAAAATTTTTTATATATAAATCAACGATAGATTTTAATTTTACCGTTTTACACTTTGTAATTGCCAAAAAGAACAAGATGTAAGCAAAAATTCTAAACAAAAATGTGTCCCAAGCATATCTGAAACATTTCTAATATACATCCGAACATGTTTCAAATTAAAATAAAAAATAAAAAATTTTGGACACATGTTGGTGCTGGTTGGACACTGACACTTAAGCCTTGGGATAGTGTTTGTGCTTTTTTGTTACTAGTAGGATTATTTTTTCTTGCTCGAAGGATTGAAAGCCCACATGTTAACAGCAATCACTACATTAATTGTTATGAGGGTAAAGTTAAGACCATTTATTTTCTTGTCAATTGTCCAGGTGTTTTTTTTTTCTCGTCATTGATCATGTTATCAAGCTCATGAAATTAACCTGAAAAGTTGTATTTTGTCAAGTTCCCAGTCAGCAGTTGCTACATTGTAAAATTGCCATATTAGAGACTTAGGGCTGATATAGTTGTAGAAAAATGAGACACCATTCTAAAAATTTTTCCTGAAAAAGAGTAAATTTTGGAATCTGTTATTGGTCTATTTTCAAATTGGGATTTTGATTGTGTTGTTTTATGTTATTAATTATTTTTTATTGTCCTTTTTGTTTAGAAGCATCATATTTGTATTTGCTATGGATGATTTATCCTCTTTTGGAGGAAAGTCTGTAAGAAGAGTTGGCTAGTTTTGGGCTTTTTATTTCAGTAATGTTTTTTGGAAAACTATTTACTGCTTAAGGTTAGATTTAAAAGTATTTACCAAAATATGGTGAATTTTGCCACCTCAAATTTATTATCCTCTCTCACTATATCATGAGGACTTTTAATCATCCCCTCAATTTTTAGTTATTTTTAATTTTTAAATATTTTGATATCAATTTAAACTGTATAGAAGTTTTGTCAAACTATAATGTTCTTGGTATCCCATGGTGTAAACAATGTATTGCATCCTTGGATCTTGATTTTTGTACGGATGAGGACCCGAATGCAGAGCAACACAAATATTGAGTTTGTAAGTAGAAGGGAAAGAGAGACATTGACATGTGGAGTTTTACGTGGAAAGCCTCTGCTGAATTAGAAGGAAATACCACGGGACTTTGAGTCCGCGTTTGAATACAAAAGATGAGAACAGAGCCACGGTGAATCCCTAGGATCACTCTTACAAACACAAGTGTTCTCTTAGTTGAGATTGTAAGTGCCTTACTTTTTCTCTCTCTGTGGGCGTAAATGCAAGTGGAGTAAATTTGGGGGTCATTTGTTTGGTATACAATGAAGGCTTATATAGTGGTGGTGTCATCTTGCATGGAGCGGCCACGTGGAGATGACGTGTGCAGAGAAGTCTGCCACCAACTTTGCAAATTTCTTTTGCTGTGTCAGAGAGATTGCGTGCATGTGGGTTGGTTCTGTGAGACGTCACTTCAGCAGTGATTACACTTGCTTCGTAGGCCATCATTTCCCGTGGAAATTGCGTGTTATAGAGATCGCGTGTGTCTTTGCGTATGTCATCCCTCTGAGCTGGTGTCCTCGGCTGTTTTGAGCTTTCTTTCTATGCCCGTGCCGTTGGAGACTTTTTAGAGTTCGCGTCCTTGATGAAGGCTTTATCCTTCATTGAGTTTGCGGATCTTTAGCGCCAAATGTCCTCATTATCGAGGTCTTTGGTCTTTGTCACGTTCACGGACGTTTGGTGACAAACGTCCTTGGGTTTCAATTGAGGACTTCGTGCAGCACTGAGTTTTCGGGCTCTTAGAGCCATATCCTCTGTGTCATGTCCTCGGGGTTTTACTGGAGTCATTAGTCTCTTAGGGAGTCCTCGAGCCTCTAAAGCTAAGTCAGCCTCTCGGACCATTTCAGTTCTCTGGGCTTTTTGGGCAGTGGATCCAAGTCCTCGGTCCTCTTGGGCTAATTTAGCCTCTTGGGCCAAATCAGCCTCGTGGGCCTCTTGTGACGCAAGCTTAATTCCTTGAAACGGGTTCCTTGATTGGGTCCTGGGTATTCACTACCCATCACAAGCCCCTTATGCCAAGAGGTTCGAGAATCTCAACCTTTGGCATATGCGACCTTGACATTGATATGATATTCCAGAACGTCCCTCTTTGTCCGTGGCTTTGCGCTTCAACTTCCAAGAGCAAACTTTCCAAGCGTCCGCGGACTTTTCTTGAATGACTCAACTAGAGTCCTTTTGATGAAGTGATCATAGCCTGATGACTGAGGAAATCATCCAAGGACATTGCTGGAACCAATGATCTGCATGGGCGTTGTCCGTAGACTTTCATCTCCGGTCTGAGGTGCTGTGCTGCATCGACACTAGGTGCATTAAAAGCGCACCATCATGGCGCATTAAATGCACATCAATTCCGACCTTGGGAAGGGAAGTGCCATCATTGCCAGCGTTCGGTGGGAAGCCGACACATGGCAGGGCATTTAATAAGGCGCGTCTTTTGAATTTGCTGGCCGTTTAAATCACTTCTTTCCTTCTCCTTTTACCATTTCATTCGTGCCTAAAATTTTCTTAGTCTCCCTTTCTCTCTGCAATTCGAAGTTTTCCTTGGCGATTTCTTCCTTCACTTTCTTTGATTTCTTAGACGTCTTAATGGCTTTTGGAGTGAAAGACCTTGCTTCCTTGCAGACTCTAGCTAATCTTGAAGCCATTCGAGCACGGTATAGGATTCCAAGCTCGATGGGCATGGTGGTTCCTGACACCCACGAGAGGGCCTGCAGTCCTCCTGACGGTTTTATTATCGTCTACGAAGTCCATATTAAAGATGGTCTTCGATACCCCATGTCCTTGGAATTATTCAATTTGCTGAGGGACCTCCAAATTCCTGTGACCGAACTTCAGCCCAATGCTGTGAGGTATCTAGTCTCACTTTGTGTCCTCGCTCGTTGCCACCATAAGATCTTTGATGCTGTGGCCTTGAAGGCCATTCTTAGGTTTAGCCACGGGTAGGATTGGATCGTAATCACTCCTCGCCCCGAGTTCCTTGTCATCAACGGTGGAAACCTTGATTCCACTAAGCGGTGGAAGGACAAATTCTTTTTCCTTGACGTGAGCGAGAATTGGGCCATCCTCAATGAGTGGGGCAACGTGGAGCCCAAGTTCTGCAAGGATGTCACGCCCGAGGATAGGGTTGCTGCGAAGGACTTTATAGACTAGCTGCTGGCCAGCCTTGGTTCTTTTAATGAGAACAAGAAGAATAAGTGGTTAAGGCCCGAATCCGTAGAGAAGGCTAAGTGGGAGCCTCAATCCGAGGACTCTAGCATCCCTTCTGCTCCCTCGAAAAAGAAAAAGCAAAAGAAGAAGAAGAAGAGTAGAGCTCTAGGGATTGAGGAGCTGTCCGAGCGGCCAAAGAAGAGCCGCCGGACGAAGACTTTGGAGCATCTCACAGTGATCATTGAGTACCCTTCCTCTTCCGGTGATGATAAGACTATCTTTGAGAGGTTGGTAAGATAGAAGGGGCCCATCCAAGGAGCTGAAGGTGCTGGGCCGTCAATTATTGTTGAGCCTATGGAGCAGCCCTCCGAGGTCGTAGGCTTGTCCGCAGAACCTTCTATTGCCCCTCCCCTTGATGAGCTCGTGTATGATATTTCTTCTGTTTTCACTGGAGAGGCCTCGAATTGGACTGACAATCCATTTGAGGACATCACCGAGGAGGAGGTTGAGGCGACTCAGGCCAAGGATGCAATGATGATGATCATTGCAACAATTGCTGAGGTTGAGAAAATTTTGGCCGCAGAGTTGCCCACTGGTGAGACTGTTGAGCTCTCTTGTCTTGCCATCCCAGTGTTTAGTTCAATTGAGCTCTCGCCCGCAGTCCATGATGAAGCCCTAGTCGAGGACGTCACTGGGACTTCTTGTGCTACTGAAGCGAAGATTGGGGTCGCGGATCGTTTTGAGGTGGCTGAGCCCCCAGTCCCTTATTTCGGTGAAGTTGTCCATGTGGTCGAGGCCAGGGATGAGGTTTCTGTGGCTCAGGAGGCAACTGCGACAATGCCAGCCGGATTTGAAGCCCTTGGCGAAGGCAATCCAGCAGAGAGCTCCTTTTTCTCCAAAGTATATCTCTGTTTCACCTTAGGCTCCTCTGCTTTCTGAATGATACTTTAGTAACTAACCCTTATTTTGTAGCTTCGTGCGCTGGTCGGCTGATTTATTCCAATTATTGATCAGGCCGCCCAGTTTCTCGTGGGCCTGGAGACTCTTAAGGCTACTGAAGCGCGGAATAAGTGCCTGGAGCTTGAACTTGCCGAGGCCAAGAGCAAAATTGCCTCTCTCAATGATTTATTGGAGGCCCGGTGGCAGCAGCACATTTCCCTCAGGGGCAGGAATGTACGTCTGGAGGCCGAGCTCAGGGCTTCAATAAAAGTCGAGGATCTCAAGTCTATGCTGGAGCGGAAGTATTGGGACGACATTGCACTGTGTCGTTGCGTAATGAAGATGTTGGTGCCCCTGTTTTCACTTTCCCCACTTCATTCGAGGTATGCCGGTGCTGACAGCAAAGCGGATTTGATTGTTTGCTCGAAAGAGGATGAGATCTTAAACCCCTCTGCCCCAGACTCTCGAGGCCTTAGTGTATCATTGTATATGTGTTTTTGCTTTCCTTTTTCATTGTACACAACATATGCGTATCAATGAAAGTTATTCTTTCCTCGTGCAACTTCTCTTCTTTATTCATGCTTATGGTTCTTTCTTAGACTTAGGCTCTCAGGGAGTTTTATCTTTTATGAGCAAAATGATTGAACTTTTTGACCATTGTTGGGTGAAGATGCTACCTCTCGGGTCTTTGCATACTTCCTATTCTTTTAAGCCCCCTAAGTTTTTAAGTTCAGCCTCTTGTGGGTTGCTTGGCGTCGTTGCTAAGTTTTTAAGTACGACCTCTTAGTGGGCCGCACAGACTTAGCCGAGTTTTTAATACGACCTCTTAATGGGCCCCTCGGATTTAGCCGAGTTTTTAGTACGACCTCTTAATGGGCCGCTCGGACTTAGTCTAGTTTTTTGTACAACTTCTTAATGGGCCGCTTGAACTTAGCCGAGTTTTTTAGCAAGTGGAAGGGCTTTCACTTGACTTAGGGGTAGCTTAGGTCTTGTATATTTATGAAATGACATGCAAATATACGATTGAATGCAAAATAGTAATTGAGTAAAAACTGTTATTTTATTAACGAAATATGATACAAGCATGTTAAATGATGCAATCAACTATACCTGTGTGTTGTGTGTATTTACTGGTAGTATTTCTTGAGGTGGGCTGCGTTTTACGTCCGAAGGACCAGTCTTCCCTCCTGGGTGCGTAGCTTATATGCACTATTCTTGAGGATGGCTGAGACCAGGAACAGTCCCTCCTAATTTAGGGAGAGCTTGTTCCGATTGGTATTTTTATCAGTGGCCTCAATACTTCTCGACACTAAGTTTCCTACTTCGAACTAACATGCTTTCACCCTCTTATTGTAATACCGGGCGACCCTCTGTTGGTACGCCGCTGTTCGCAGTCTTGTTGCATCTCGGGTTTCCTCAAGCAGGTTAAGGTTCTCTCGGCGTCTCGGTACATTATTTTGTGGGTTGAAGCTCTCCACTTGAAGGCTGGGCAATTCGACTTCCATTGGGACAACCGCCTCTACCACGTAACACAGGCTGAAGGGAGTCTTGCGTGCTGGCTCTCTTGGTGTTGTCCTGTACGACCACAACACTGATAGCAACTCGTCAACCCATGATCTCTCGGCATGCTCCAGCTTTGTCTTTAGTCCGTGAAATATTGTGCGGTTCGTGACCTCTACTTGTCCATTGCACTGCGGGTATACAACTGACGCATGCACTAGCCTTATCGTTAGGTTAGTGCAGTACTTGGTGAATTTCTTTCCAAAGAATTGGGTCCTATTATCAATCACAATGCATTCTAGGATCCTGAACCTGCACATGATGCTTTGCCTGACGAAATATGTGGCGTTCTGCTCAGTTATGCGAGCTAATAGCGCGGCCTTAACCAATTTGGTGAAGTAGTCGATCCCGACGATCAAGATTTTCCTCTGTCTGGACGCCGTTGGCAGTGGTCCAATTATGTCCTGCCCCCATTGTGCAAATGGCCATAGTGACTGTA
Source organism: Nepenthes mirabilis (assembly GCA_025585075.1). Taxonomy (NCBI): domain Eukaryota; kingdom Viridiplantae; phylum Streptophyta; class Magnoliopsida; order Caryophyllales; family Nepenthaceae; genus Nepenthes; species Nepenthes mirabilis. Next base: position 19,455 of record JAODPA010070892.1, on the reverse strand, counting down.
GAGCTCTCAGTTCTGTGTACGACTGGCGAGTCAGGTTGCCGTGGACTTGGCAATTTTCATGTTTCTGTACGAAGTTCATGGCGTCATACTTTATGGTTGGCCAGTAGTATCCTTGCCTCATCAGTTTGAGGGCGAGGTTCTTGCCTCTAATATGGGATCCACAAATTCCAAGGTGCACTTCTCTAAGGGCATAGTCAGCCTCTTCAGGAGTAAGGCACCGTAGATAGGGGTAGAGAATCCTCGTCGATACAACTAGCCGTCCATGATGGTGTACCACCTTGTCGTCTTCTTCACCTTCTTGGTTTCCCCTGTGTTTTCAGGCAATGTCCCGTCGGACAAGTACCTCAGGTAGGGGGTTATCCAATTGTTAGCGTCGGATATTTGCATCATATCTGGGTCAGAATCTTCCACGCTGGGTTTATCGAGGACCTTGCGCATTCCTCGGGCATATTGCTCTAGGTCTCCCAAGGCTGCTGCTTTCGCGAGTTGGTTGGCTTTTCCATTCTTTTCTCGTGGGATGTGGACAATTTCTACTTTCTTAAAAGTTGAGACCAGTTTGCGGATTTTTGAGAGGTATTTGGACAATTGTGGGCTATTTACTTCGAAGTTTCCTCGGACTTGGTTGACAGCCAACTCGAAGTTACTGTAGACTACCAAGTCCTTGGCCGAGCACTCCTTTGCTAACCAAAGTCTGCCCAGCAATGCCTCGTATTTTGCACCGTTGTTGGTTGTTGGAAATCCGAGGACCATTGAATACTTTATCTCTGATCCTTCAGTCGTCCTCAGCACAATATCAGCTCCACAACCATCCTTCATGGATGAGTCGCCCACATGCAGGGTCCATACTGTTGGGCTGTGTGATTCTCCAGCATCACAAGTGTCCGAGGCCCCGAGAGTTGGGGTTGTGGTCTCAATAATAAAGTCTGCTAAGGCCTGGCCTTTTAAGGCTGGCCTCTGATTGAACTCTGTATCAAACTCACCCAACTTAATAGCTCATTTGACCAATCGTCCCGAAGCTTTTGGCTTCTGTAGGACTCTTAAAGGCTAGTCGGTCAGGACGATCACTTTGTGTGCTTGGAAATATGGTCTTAGTTTCCGAGCGGAATACACGAACGCCAGAGCCATCTTTTCTGCTTGAGAGTACCTTGTCTTAGTGTCAGCCAGGATCTTGCTGATGTAGTACAGGCTGTTGCCTGTCGCACTGCTGCCGAATCAAGGTTGAGTTTAAGGCTGTCTCGGATATAGCAAGGTACAAGTACAACTCCTCGCCTGATTGAGGAGAAGTCAGCAAAGGGGGTTTTGACAGGTACCCCTTGAGTCCTCGGAAGGCTTTTTCATAGTTGGCCGTCTACTGGAAGCCGTTTGTCTTTGTCTCTCTGAGGGCCTTAAAAACGGCAAGTACTTCTCGGCAGACTTGGCTAATAAGCGGGACAGTGCTGCTAGTCTCCCAGTTAGCTTCTGGACCTCCTTCACGGTTTGAGGGGATTTCATATCAATGATGGCCTTAATCTTCTCAGGATTTGCTTCGATCCCTCGGCGTGAAACAATGTAGCCCAAAAACTTTTCCTATGTTACTCTGAATATACACTTGGCTAGGCTGAGCTTCATCTGGTGAGTTTTAAGGACATTGAAGGTCTCGTCTAGATCTTGGATGTTGTGGTCTGTTATTCTGCTTTTGACGAGCATGTTGTCCACATAAACCTCAATGTTCCTTCTGATCTGGCTTTCGAACATTTTATTTACAAGCCTCTAGTAAGTGACACCAGCGTTCTTGAGTCCGAAGGATATGATTTTGTAATAGTATGTTCCTTGGTCCGTCATGAATGATGTGTACTCCTTGCCGTCGGGGCTCATCCTTATTTGATTGTAGCCCAAGTACGCGTCTATGAAACTTAAGAGTTCATGGCCAGACGTCGAGTCTACAAGCGAGTCGATCCTTGGCAGGGGGAAGCCGTCATTTGGACATGCCTTATTGACGTCTGTAAAGTCTACGCACATTCTCCACTTTCCATTATTCTTTTTGACCATCACGATGTTGGACAGTCAATCTAGATATTGCACTTTCCGTATGAATCCGGCGTCCAGGAGTTTCTTTACTTTTTCCCCGACAGTCACCTGCTTTTCCACGGAATAATTTCTTCTCTTTTGCCGGATGGACTTATGACTGAAATCTAGGCCTAGTTTATGAACCATTACTTCGATCGGTATCCCTAGCATGTTGCTCGGTGGCTAGGCAATGACATCCGAATTTTTCCGTAAGATGCTAATGAGCTGGTCTTGGAAAGGCTAAGCTAGTGAACTTCCTATCTGGATGGTTTTTTCAAGATCTCTGGGATCCAAAGGGACTCGGTCGATTGCGTCTCCAGACTCAGCCTATGCAATGTCGTTTCGTCGCGGAAGTCCAAGTCTTTAATGGGCTGAGGAAGTAGCGTCGCGTGACTTGGGATAAATAGCATGTCCGTCCAACGGCTTGATCTCCGAGGACTTCCCCAATCCCGTACGACGTGGGGAACTTTATTTTTAAATGCGGGATTGAGGTTACGGCTTCGAGGGCAACCATGCAAGGATGTCCGAGGATAGCGCTGTAGATGGATGGGAGGTCTACTACAAAAAATGAGAGGGTCTTGGTCGCTGTCCTCGGGTGCCTCGCGCGATCTCAAGCTGGATGACGCCCTGTACTGGCACTGGCTTATTGTCCAGTCCATAGAGGGGTCCTTCGGTAGCCATCATCTAGCTTCTCTTGAGTCTTAATTTTGAAAAGGTATCAAGGTAAAGCAAATTCTTGAAATTTTCATTATCAATGAACACTCGTTTCATTTAGTAGTCTAATGCTCCGTAAAAAATGAATGCGGTTACAATCAAAGGGTCAGAATGGGGGGATGTTACATGGGTCATATCTTCGTTACTAAAACTAATGACCTCATTCCTAGATTCTACTCTAGACTTCTTTTGTCGTGCCGCTGGATCCTCCCGGGTGTCTCTTCCGGCTGGGCGAGTTGATATTATGTTGACTACTCCCGCGGCCACTCGATTCCTCGACTGGTCAGCCTCACCATCCCCTGTTGTTCCGGAAGATTGTCCGCGTCTTTGTAGAAACGGTTGAGGCGACCTCTCTTGATGAGCTCTTCTATTTCCTTTTGCAGTGTCCTGTAGTCCTCAGTATTGTAACCTCCACAACGATAGTAGTGGTAGTACTTTGATTGATCATCACCCTCGGGATTCTTCAGTGCCTTGGGTCACTTCAAGAATTTTTCATCCCGAATCTGTATCAGGACGTTGGTACACTAGTCGTTCAAGGGAGTTAGATTTAAGGGTCTACACTCCCTACAAACGGTCTGTTCGGACTTTTGCTGCTTCTTGGGCGCCTGGGAGCCCTGACGGTCTTCATTCTTCCTTTTTCCTTCCGCTCGCGTCGGGGGAAGCTGTCTACTCAGACGGGTCTCTTCGCGTTGTCGGCTTCTTCGGCCACTATATACGTTTGAGCGACGGCCTCGGCCTCTGTGAAAGTCTGGGGTCCTTTATGGATGAGGTGTTTGAAGAAAACTCCTCCTTCCAACGCGGATAAGAAAGCGTTCAGCTTCACCCCATCCGCCAGCTTTTGGATTTGCCTAGTCTCTGCGATGAACCGGCCCAAAAACCCTCTCAAGCTCTCCATGGCTCTTTGCTTCATACGAGTAAGGTGTTAGTGTTGTTTCTTAATCTTCCTGCTGGAGGCAAACTATGAGAGGAAACTGGTTGCCAACTCACTGAATGATCGTATAGAATTCGTTGACAGTCCGTAGAACCTTATCCTCGCATCTCCTTTCAATGTCAACGGAAAGCACTGACACATCACTATCTCATCTAAACCCTGGAGGTTCAGATGTTCGCGGAAATGGTCGAGATAATCTATTGGATCAACGCTTCTATCATACACGTCGAGGTTTGGCATTTTGAACTTTGGGGTGAGTGCCCTCTTTCGGATCTCGACGCAGGTCCGTGGCTCATCTTCCATTGTCTCCACCAAAGACTCACTGAAAGGCCTTCTCCGGCTTCTCCTCCACATGGGGTGGAGCCGTCATTTTCCTCTCGTTGAGGTAGTTCCTCAACTCGTAGGGGTATTGGGCAACTTACGACTCTGGCAGGCTCCTACCCCTAGGAGGAATCTTGTCACGAAGAGGCACCTCCTGCATGGGGTGCTCTCGTAAAGTCGCTGCGGGACTCTGTTGCTTGAGGCAATCTGCGTTCTTGGGTCCTTATGCTGGCTGGCTTGTTTTGTGGGGTACTTCTTTCCCTTGCCCTTTTTCTGGGACATCGCAGTTTGGGAGGCCTTGGAGGGCACTCCCTTTTTCCGCTCGTCCATTCTCGAACAGAGCATCTCATCGGCCTTAGTGACGTTGTCCATTCTCATGGCCAGCTCTCCGACGTAAGGGTCAGGATGTTTTTCTATCCTGACGCCTGCAGTAGGGCCATTGCCATAGAAAGCGGCTTCTCTCATTGGGGCACTAGTTTGTCTTCTTATGTTCACCATTTTTTCAACTTTTAGTCTATTAGAAAACATGTTAATGTGACTTTTTGTCGATTTCCACAAACTGCGTCCATGTTGCATTCTCGGATCCTGGTTTCTGTATGGACGAGGACCCGAATGTAGAGCAACACACATACTGAGTTTGTAAGTAGAAGGGAAAGAGAGAGGCAGCAACACGTGGAGTTTTACGTGAAAAACCCTCTGTTGAATGAGAGGGAAAAACCACGGGACTTTGAGTTCGAAAATGATTTTACTTTTCAAGCATTTGAGTACAAAGGATGAGAACAGAGTGCACCGTGAATTCCTGAGATCACTCTTACAAATACAAGTGTTCTCTTAGTTGGGAGTGTAAGTGCCTTGCTTTTTCTCTCTCTTTGGGTGTAAATGTAAGTGGAGTAAATTTGGGGGTCTTTTGTTTGGTATACAATGAAGGGTTATATAGTGGTGGTGTCCTCCTGCATGGAGCGGCCACGTGGAGGTGGCGTGTGCAGAGAAACCTGCCACCAATTCTGCAAATCCCTTTTGCCATGTCAGAGAGATTGCGTACGTATGGGCTGGTTCTGTGAGACGTCACTTCAGCAATGATCACATCTGCTTCGTAGGCCATCATTTCCTGTAGGGATCACGTGTTATAGAGATCGCACGTGTCTTTGCGTACGTCATCCCTCTGAGCTGGCGTCCTCGGCTGTCCTAAGCTTCCTTTCTGCACTTGTGTTGTTGGAGACTTTTCAGAGTCTGCATCCTTGATGATAGCTTTGGCCTTCATCGAGTCCATGGATTTTTAGCGCCAAATGTCTTCGCCTTCATTGAGGTCTTTGATCTTTGTCACGTTTGTGGATGTTTGTTGAGAAACGTCCTCGAGTTTCAACTGAGGACTTCGCGTAGCACTGAGTCTTTAGGCTCTTAGAGCCATATATCCTCTGTGCCATGTTCTCGGGGTTTTACTGGAGTCTTTGGTCTCTTACGGAGTCCTTGAGCCTCTAAAGTTAAGTCAACCTCTCGAGCCATTTCAACTCTCTAGGCTTTTTGGGCCATGGATCCAAGTCCTTGGGCCTCTTGGGCTAATTTAGTCTCTTGGACTAAATCAGCCCTGTGAGCCTTTTGTGACGCAGGCCTCATTCTTAGAAATGGGTTCCTTGATTGGGCCTTGGGTATCCACTATCCATCACATTGTAAGATTTTTTTTATTGTTTTAATTATTTGATATCACATGTGTGCTACTATATGACCTAATTTGTCATTTAAATTTGTTTGCTGTAAAATTGGTACTTAACTAAAGTTGAGAATAAAATTTTAAAACATAGAAGTTAAGAATTAAATTACAAAAAAATATACAAGGGTGTTATGTTATTTCATGGTGAAAAAGGTTATTTTTAGGGATAAACCTAAAAAATGAAATTTGGCTGATGAAATTTTTGTGGAAAGGATGCTTTTGTTTGAGTAGTAAGAACAAAGGAACAAGTATGCAGATGAAAAAGGATATCCTCAAACTAAAGTTTCCCTCCTCCTTGAAGAAAAATACCCTTTTAGCTATGGAATGGCATGACACTCCCTGTATCTTTTATGATTTTATTCTCAACTTTTATTTTTGTTGACTCTATTCTCAAATATGTATTTTGCTACAATTTTACAGTCAGAAAAGTTTCAGGATAAAATGATCATATTCCACATCATATAGTAGTAGACGTGGTATCAATAACTCAAATATTAAAAATTGATTTTAGTTTTTTTACATTATGTGACTTCAAAATATGATGAAGTGTGATAAAATTTCT
>JAODPA010070892.1:992-13165 GCA_025585075.1 Nepenthes mirabilis | reverse complement strand
GATTAAAAATAATCATATATTAATTTTATTTTTTCTTCTGTAATTTATAATACAATCCAAATAATAGAATATAAATTTTACCCCATTCCAGTAGAAATAGAATTGAATTTGAACTTATATTTTCAGTTTTTAACTTTAATTCTGTAATCCAATTAGACTCTAGAGGATTTTTTAGAAAGATGTCCATGAGAAATAAACTGAGTTACAAATTACAGAGAGCATTGTCATAACCCTTTACCACAGAAACCTCATTCATTAAGGTCAAAAGATTGTGCATTTTCTACGGAACAACGTCAGTGCTATCCTCCTTCCATAACACAGTACACCAAGTTACTATTTACACAAAATAGCAACATAATCAGCCATTGAATTCTGGGTTTTTTTTTGCAGCCAGATATGGACTGATCTAGGGGAAACGTCTCGGTTCAAAATTTTGTTACCAAACATCATTCCCAAAAAGCTGTTCAAACTACCATTTTTGAGGACACACTTGATAAAAAGATAAAACAATTTTGGGCCTATTGTATTCTTCTCCAAAGGGAAACTCATTTGGCTTCTAGAATTAAGATAATGCCAACAAAATTAAAACCATGCATAGCAGCACCTCATTTCATCCAAAACACGCACTTTTCCACCATTAACATCCATCCAGAGACATCTTCAGATATTTGCTTTATTGAAGAGAACAAATCCTTTCACCTTCAATCCTGATCCCCCACTGACAAAATTACAATACTGCATCACAAGATGAAATTTGAACTGGTCCCTGCTACCATCCTGGAGAGACATAAAAATAAGTTATGTAACTAAAGAATCAAAACTTTAACACACATGTGTTAGTGTCGGTAATAAGGGTGCCTTGGGGTATTCCTGTTGGATCCGTGGTGAAGAGTTCTATTCCTGATGATGTGTGTTTACACTTACCTGGCATTTACAGTTAGGTTATATACTCAGAGTTTGGCCCAAGCCAACGATATGAGGGTTGGGATCATTTGTTACCAAATAAGTAAATACTTATAAATAAATAAGCAACATTCTTGCCTAGTTCACGATGAAGTTTGTACTAGTCTCTGCTACCATGCTGGAGAAACATAAAAATAAGTTATGTAAAAGAAGAATCAAAACTTTAACCCACATGTGTTAGTGTAGGTAATAAGGTTTCCTTGGGGTATTCCTGTAGGATCCATGGTGAAGAGTTCTATTCCTGATGATGCTTGTTTAGACTTACCTGGCATTTACAGTTAGGTTATATACTCAGAGTTTGGCCCAAGCCAACGATATGAGGACAGGGATCATGTGTTACCAAATAAGTAAATAATTATAAATAAATAAGCAACATTCTTGCCTAGCCAAAAAAGAAAAGCTAGAAACAGTACTCATAGGCAAATGAAACAAGGAATGGCAGTAGGTTGGTATAATAGAATCTAGACAATGCTCACTATGAGGTAAGTCCACCATTTTTGGAGAGATACTGCTGCTTCCTCATTGCCAATCTCCTCTCAAAAAACTCACATTGGCTCAGAGACACCAACGCCCTCACATTTCACACCCAACGGGGACCCAAGTAGGGGATTGGGATGACCCAATATTGCCTTTCTGCTTCACAGAATTTTGTCAATTATCTGAGGAACATTGATATAGAGTGACTTTGAAGTGTGTTATTTTTACCATGATGATTTTCTTTTTTTTGGAGTTGGGAATGTGTAGTGAAGAACGCATCCTTTCCGTTTTCTGCTTTTTAAAGCAAAATCATTTCTTGTTCTCATAATATTCTTAGCCTGCTTTGAGAAAATGTGTTAAATTTGGCATGAAATCTATATTCTTACTCTGCTTCCTTTTTAGGTTATCGCTGATATCATACCCAAGGACACACTTAATTGGAAACTGAAGCTGCTGAAATCTGCTTCTGCTCATGCAAATTCACGACTCCATGCTGTCAAAGCTGAAGTGCTTGTGCTTGCTAGGTTCTGCTCTGCATACTGGTTGTTCATTGATATATTAATCCTTTTTGCTTTCTCCATATGGGAGGAACCATGTTATGAATGATGAATTTAAGACAAAATCTGACATCCTTCTGTGCAGATCTCCCTCCCTTTGGCACACTTGTAAATGAAAATAACGTGTAGAAACTGGTGCACCATAAACAACAAGATGAGGGAATCAAATTCAACCAAATTGAATCAGAGAGAGTCTGAGTGTAAACCTTTGGAAAGTCCACTTTCTTACATGATAAACCACCAGTTATACAAGAAAACACAATCTTATGGACCATTTGGCATCTATTGTTATATTTCAACAATACCCTTATGCAATTTGTTCAAGGATACTGCATGCTAAATTTGAAATCATTGTTCTATTTCAACAATACCCTTCTATTTCTCCCATGGGCAAGTTAGAATGTCTATATGGCTATTCTGTGTAAGCTCAAAGTTCCTAAAAGGATAGCTTGGTATGGAGACCAAATTAAAAAAACCCTTGGGCATCTGCAGGAGAGCCTTGTGGAGAGGCTCAAAAACAAAGCTCAGATCAAAGCTATCTTGTATACCATGGGAAACCAACTAATCTCTAACTGTGATGTGTGTGATTAGTTTGACATTGATGTCCACTGGTGTACTACTTCTCTGGAATATCCTCTTGTATATCACTTGCCACACAGTGTACGGCAGCTGTGATAATGGCTTTCCTAACCTGAGCACTCATATAGTTGAGGGCAAAATTGACACTAAGTGTGTTCACACAAACTTCCTCTGGTTATTAATGATTCTCAACTTTTGCAGCTTATCTTTAATTTGAAACCTGGCATGCATAAGCAACCAAGAAATGAAAGCTGTTATGGCAGATTGCCTCTACTCCATAAAAATATGATTCAGTGGCACCTTTCTAAATTTCGTCACAACATAGTCATAAGCAGCAGTTATGGCCAATTTTAAGGTGACATTCCAGAATGATTTATTTCCTTGTCTGTTAGCTAAAAATGTACCTGACATCAAGGATTTTGCTGATTAGCCATGACCTTGTACTTTTTTAAATATTCTTTTGGGATGATATGAACAAACCCTTTTCACCTAGAGTCATGGATGAAAATATTGGCTGATTAGTATTAATATCGAGAGGCCCTAGTACTGAAAAAATATCCCAAAATGGTCACATATTATGATATATTAACTAATGTTTGAAATATAGGCTGATACATTAGATATCTGTCATCGTTTTTTTCTTCACTTTGTTTTTGGAAGCTTGATTATACCTGCTTGAGTCATACCTGATTATTCTAAGAAATCTAAATCCCCATGTTTCTTGAAGTTATTAAACATGCTTTTATCAAAAATTTTGGATATTTTTCAATCACTTAGAGGATAATAAGATGAATTTTGATAAAATCAACTAGAACTTCTCAAATACCTAGATAGAGGATTAAAACTGTCAAATTTCAGTGTATAACTCATTTCTGACGTAATGAAGAGAAAAGGTTTTTGGCATCCGTGATGATCAATATTGATATGGCTATGATTGATACCCATACCAAAGTGAATTAGCTTTCCTAATGCTATTCCAAAGCTGTTTGGAGAGTCTTGTGCTATCTTTTTGGGCTGGCAAACATCATTCAGATCTTCTGTGCTTATTTTAGTATTGGAGTATCTATTTGCAAATCACCAAATAACATAGAGCATCTAGCTACTTTTTTGCAGTTATAATGATTGACAATTCACATTTCAGTGGAAAGGATAACATGCTTCCCAGTGGAGATGAAGCCAAAAGGCTTTCAAGTTCGTTGAAGAATTGCAAAGTTCGATACTTCAAGGACAATGGGCATACTCTTCTACTGGTAGGTAACATCCTCTACAGCTGATTCTGATGTCCACTGCCATGCAGGCATAGATGAATTGGAAGTGCATGGAAAACGTTAGAAGTCACTTAAGGCTGGGATGATTGCCTACTTGGAAAGTCACTTGCCAATTAGAATATGAGTAACCCTATAATTGTTGCCTAAGTCCAAACAAGGAAAATACAATTTAAGACACCTTTTTCTCACCGCCAAGCACTATTCTTTTGGATTTTATATGGTAAGTATTAAAAATCGAAATTCTTTGACTCCTCGATACTCAATCAAACCCTCTTTTTTGACGATTGAATGCGCCTCTATAGTCCTATATTGAGTTATTTCCAAACTCCATCGGTATCAAGGATCATGAAATAAGTACGAATACTATTTTTATGAGAAATACCATTTAATTGAAGTCACTGACAAAGTTTGACTGACAGATAACCTTAAAATCTTTTTGAAACTAATCTGAGACAGGTGTCACTAGTAAGCTGATTTATCTGTGTGATTTATTATTGTGGGTCTAGTTTGCCCATGAGAGAGTATGAAGCACATTACTGTTTTACTTAGTGATAATGCTTGAAGACTTTTAAAGTTTTCTCTCTCCAGAGATTTTGATCATATCTAAATAAGTCATCAGATGCAATTTCAATAACCTATTTTACACAACAAATATTAATTTAATTTCTGACCCGCCTCAACTATCTGGGATCAGGTTTTCATGCTCTGCTGCTTTCTGTTTATTGGATGAACTCTGGCTACAAAATTTATGGTTGAATTTTATTTTGTGGTGCCATCAAACAGTGAAACTACCATTTTTCTCTTTGATTGTGAGTTGTGACAATCTTTTCATATCATTTTATCCCTTCGGACCGGATTTTGTATTTCTGCCTGTGGTAATGATGTGCAGGAAGATGGCATTAGTCTGCTTACTATCATCAAAGGTACCTCGAAATATCGTCGGTTGCGGAGGTTTGACTATGTATCAGATTTCCTGCCTCCTAGTATGTGGGAATACAAATACATATGCGATCAAAATTATGGGTAATCATCTGGATGATTTATTGTCATTCAAATTGAACAAATCTGCTGAAGAAACTGAATTATACCCATTATGATTCATAATTATATCACTAAATCGTATTAACCTCCTTTTCATGAAAGATACTTATATATATATACTTCCAAAAATGTAAGTGTATAACTGAAATATGTACTTCTTTACACGGTTGGATATATATGTACATATGTATTTATCTGTCATTTAAAAATACGTATTTCTGTTAAACACATGCAAGGCTATAACAGAAATATGTAATTTTTCATATTTTGAAGTATGTTTATATATGTTTTCTCTGTCATAAAAAATACATTTGTTTGTTATACCCTTGTGTATGTCTTTCCTCTAGCACATGTTTCTCAATTAAATTTTCTCTTGGCGATGTTATACTAGCAAATTGTTGACAGTAACTCTAAATTGAAGTCTTTTTAACCATACCTGTAATTTGGAAGCACTAATCCAAAACTAATAGCATTTTGCTGATGTCTGCATTCCTAACTTGTACATATCAGACCGCCCTGTTGCATAAATTTCAATTTAGTAGAGCAGGCCAGCAGTATGTAGAAACTGACTTCTTTTACTTATCAGCTTTTTTAAAGAAAAGGTAAAAGGCAGAGAAAGTGGCACACCTTGTCTATGTGCATCTACTAATTTTTCAAGCATTAATGTATTCATGCTTTCATTCAAGTATTCGTTGATTCTAAAGGGGAAGGGAGCTTCAGAACTTCAACTTCTATCCTTTCTATTTGCAGATTTGTATTACTTGGTGTTTGCGTGATAATTCTTATTTGGAAAATTTTAAGAAAAATGTCTTCATCCGCTCATTTATGAGGCTAATTCATTTAAGTGGCAAGTGTTGATTTCTGATGCACCTGCTACATCAATCTCAGTGCTATCTCATGCATTTCATCTTAGAGGTGGCAAGACTGGCCAAAAGTGATAAATTCTTTTAGCTGGATTCAAATTATTTGTCCATACCTTGACTTTTGGGTATCAGAGTTAGATTTTGTGAAAGTCATATGCTATATATCATTTGCAAGATTAATTTCTCTGTAGGTTCAATTCTGAAAGTAATTTTATTAAAATTATCATGAAAAACATCACTTCCATATTTTCACTATTTTTTAATAGAGTAAATCTGAAATATTTATGTTATTGTTTTTGGTAAAAAGAAATGAAAACATTGACTAATATAAGAGAGATAATTGGATCACAATAGTCTATAAATAAATTTAATAGGGTCAATAAAGAAATCAGTGGGTCGACAAAAAGATAGATCTGTTATTAATATATTCATCTAATTCCTTTTTATTTACATTTTTTTCAGTGGGTCAACTGACCTCACTTCTCATACAGTGGATCAGCAAACACTGTTCATTAGTATGAACTGTTTAAATTGTTGGTATAAAGCAGCGAACTAACAAAGGAGAAACAGGACTGCTAAAACTTGCTGCACTACTGATAGAATGACAATGACCTCTTTGGTTTCCAGTTATATGGTATCGCTGAACATTCTCTTGTAGTAATTGTATTCCTGGTGTCTGTTTTCTTCCCATAGTGTTGCCATTATTCAACTTAATTACATTTAACAGCAGCATATTTCACAACAAATCATTTGTTCGAGATGCTTGCATCATTCTTTCTGGTATGAATACTGTTGCGTTCTGGTTACACGGGGACCGTTCGGACCAGGCTCGTTGATGAGGGGTGCGAGAGGCGCAGAGGCTGGCGAGGTTCAATCTGATCCGTGGTTTCCAGGCAACACGAATGTTGGATGCTGGGGGTCGTTAGAGAAAGATCGAGACCGGATTTTACGTGGAAAACCTCCTCGTAAATGGGGAGGAAAAAACCACGAGGCTCTGGGCCTGCTTGAAAGCTTCACTATATGAGTTGGAGATTTTACAAAGTACAGTTGTGAGGGTTATTCCCTTCTCTGTTTCTCATTTAGTGTTTCTTGCGCTCACTAGAGGGGCCCTCCTTTACTCTCACTGGGGAGTATAACTTGAACGACGGAGAGGAGGTCTTCTTTCGGGTGTGAGCTCTGAGGGAGAAAGCTCGTCCCCTGGAGAGGAGTCCTTGCTGAGTATCTATAGTGGAAAGTGGGCAGTAGACACGTGGCGTCCATCCGCCGGTTGAGGAGCTGGACCATCCACTTTTTGAAAAGCTGCTGATGTTGCGTGGAGTGTCATGCGGACGGCGCCGCTGCAACATCTGGGCGTATCAGGTGTACAGGATCTAGATATCAGCCTTGATTTGACTAGGCGTGCCCTGTTGAGACGGCTACTGGCAGTAGTTGCAGGCTTTCTTGGAAACCGGCGAAGTAGACTAGTTGGCATTCCCGGCCATGAACGAGTGGTCCTCGTCCGTTGTGATGTTCCTTGCGAGTTGGTGGGTTCGTGAGATGGCACGGCTCTGTAGGATCTGTTAGGAGAAGTCCGAGCGCCCCTTCTTGGCCGCTCGGGCAGTTTCGCCAGATTTCTCGGGCTTTCCGTCCTTGGGCCTTTTACTTGGGCTGCCTGAACACCTTGGGCTTCTTACTTGGGCCCTGCTTCTGGGTCGCGCTTTCATGGGCCCTCACATTGAGGCCCAACAAATACCATTGTTGTTTGAGGGTCAATTTAGTAAGTCCTATTTTTGCTTTCATGTATCTAGTTTCCCTTTAGAAGGTAATCTGGGTGCATTTATAAGATTGATTTATTGTGATTCGAAGATCTTTGGTCTAGATCCTAGAATTTCTCATCAATGGAGGGATATGTTACGTGCACGAATATTTCTTGATACCACGGAAAAATTGTGATATGCTGCATTATTGACAATATATTATTTGTCAGCTTGCATATCTCGAATTTTTTTTTTATAGATCAAATACTGATACATATTATATTGTCACAATTGATATTAGTATTGATATTTTCATCCATGCATTTGAACTACCCCCCCTCCAAAAAAAAAAAAAAAAGAATCATCAATATAGGAACCTAATGAATTGGTTTCTTCCTCTTTTATCCTTTATCATTTCATTTTGCTTTGCTTTCTCTTCTTCTATTGATTTTTAGCCTTTTATTTTCCCTCTTTTGAATTTTTTTAGCTTTTTCTTTCGTTCTTCTTTTCTTCCTTAAAATGGCTCCAGTTCAATGAAATCTGAATTAAATTTTACATACTGGAACATTGATTTACATAGATCTATTTTTTAATCTTCATAATAAAATGTTCATCAATCTGTTTCTATACATCCTACTTTGGACTACTGCCAATGAAAAAGCTTTTTTTTTTTTTTTTTTTTTTGATGTCATAAGAACTTATAGGAAGGAAATTGACAGCAGATCTATGTAGTCCAGCAAGATAGAAAAGAACAGCTAGCTCTTTATCTCTTTGAAGCTTTCCACCTCATAATTTTTTTCATGTGAATCTGAAGACAATATTTTGATCGTATGAACTGCAGCTTCGTCCGGCTTCTTACAAGTCCAGTTATGCTATCGACCTTGAGTGACGGAAAGATAGTAAAAGGTCTAGATGGAGTTCCAACTGAAGGTCCTGTTTTGTACGTGGGTTATCATATGTTGATGGGCTTGGAACTTTCCAACCTTTCTGGAGAATTCTTGAAAGAGAAGAAAATTTGTCTTCGAGGATTGGGGCATCCAGATTTATTTTCAGAGTCACTTGAAAGTCCAACTAGTACATTTGCATTTTTCGATTATATTAGACTATTTGGCACAGTGCCTGTATCGCCGACTAGCCTTTTTAAATTGCTTTCAAACAAAGCACATATACTTCTTTATCCCGGTGGCGCACGTGAGGCTCTTCATCGGAAGGTGTGTTGAATTTCTATTTTTTATGTTCTGATTTAGTTCAAATTTCCTCCAAAAGAAATTATACCCGACACATATAATGCCAATATCTATAAGCTGATACGGCCATTACCAATACGAGTACTTAAGTGTTCATTCTTGTGCATCATTGAAGAAGTTGATTGTCAAAAATGACATTTAAAACAGCAAAATGAAAAAACACACTTGAGGAGAAATTGGCAATGGGTCTATATTTGTGGGGAGAGAGCAGGTGAACTTCATCACCTTTCACGAATACCTTTTCTTAATAATGAGAAACAATTTGAAAGAGCCAATTCAACTGCTAGAATTTCCAGTTGGTCATGAAAGAGGGATTAAGTGAAGTAGATTTTGATAGGGTCGTAAAGTCATAGAAACACTTCTTTTTTTCATATTTCAGACCTTGGCTCCATGAAAAAATATATTGCTGCTGAAACATGAAAATATTAAAATCTTAGATCAAAACACTGTATATGGATAATATGAATTACCTAAACAAAACTTCTTAAATAGCGAGCAATCAGAGATGAACTCCCACGGGCTTCTTTCCCCCAAATAAGCATTCGTTGAGGCTATTTTTATGCTTCACAATCACTTCACTGTGGTCATATGTCAGTTAAATGCTAAGCAAATGTGCTTCTCGTGCTCATTTCAAACCAACTAATTTGTTTGATGAAATATTGTTTGTACAAATGAATCTGCTGCTTGTTTGTATCACAAAAATCGTCATTCTGCTTAGTTATTGGTCGGCAGGGGGAGGCATACAAGTTATTTTGGCCTGATCAACCAGAATTTGTTCGAATGGCTGCACAATTTGGGGCCACTATTGTACCCTTTGGAGTTGTTGGAGAAGACGATCTGTTAGAAGTAAGTATCCCATTTTTTTCTCATCTGCATTGGAAATTTTCTTGAAATTGATTATAGATATCATTTTATTATCACTTATGTTCTGTAAATTGCAATCAAAATAGTTAGTAGACACATTTAGTATAATGTTGTATCATATGATCTAGATGAGAAGTAGACTCTACAAGACATAAGCGGTTATATTCAATGGTATTTTACTTACCCCAAAAAATATATATATTCAGTGGTATTTACTAGTTGAAATATTTTTCTCTTTGTTTCTGTAATTAAGATGTTCTGTAATTAAGATGTCTGTTGAAATAATTATCTCACCAACCAAAAGTTTACTATAGAGACATTGAAAACATATGCTGTGCATTCCAAAATCCCCAGGATTGGCAAGATAGCATTCCATACCATCATCTGTGAACCTATTTGTCTTATTGAGAATTTGCCTTTTCCTTCAATTTATAAAACCTTTAGTAGGCTTATAACCATAAATGAAAATATCGATTGATATATACCAGTGTTGAGTCTCTAATACCGTTATTTGTTGATAATATTATGATATATTATCTTATTAATAATATATTGCATATATCGGATGATATTAAAAATATCGGCCATTACGTCTGATATTTGGCTGATATATTGGTTTATACTAGCCTGTCAACCAATAATTTTTAAAATTTTTTTTCCTTCAATTTATATCAAATGCCGATACATATTATCTAATATGTCTAATACTAATATGAATCTGACCGACATAGGTACCAATATTTTCATACTATGCACGCAGCTAACAAAAAGAGATAGATTAATGCATGTGTGTGCAACTGGAATTGGGAATTTATCTCATGGGAATTGATTCAAATGGTTTTTAGAGAATACGTATGCACAACTGAAATAGAAAAAAGGTCTGTAGCAAATCAATGTCTTAGGAATATTTTCAACATGCACTTCTCCATAGAAAGTCAGTGAATATTCCTTTTCTGAGAATGTAAGGAGGCCCTTCCGACGTTGAAGAGTCAAATTTCTATTTTTTGAGGCACTTTCCTTTGCTATTCGAGAAGAACACAAGCATCAAGAAAGCAAAAATCACTTGACGTAAGGATTTTATTTTTATTCAGGGGGTTAATAGAATTTTATGTCCATAGCATTTGTTTCGAGAGCACTGCATGAGTTTATAGACCGCTGATTTGACCCGGAGATCCTGGTTTGTGCAACCTATGATTCAGTCCTTGGGTGAATTCCCTTTTTGGGGCCTACAGAGGCGTAGTTGATGGGTTAATGGCATGTTGGGTGCGTTACAGATGTTATTGGTACTAGCTCGGACCTGCACAGTGGCTACAGACTCCCTAGATTCCTGTTCTGTCTAAGCCCTCGTGGGTATTTGCACTTGGATTTTTATTATCTGTCTAGACTTTTGAGTCACTCCAATCATTTACAGGAAGCCCCGGATCAGTTATCAATGTGATGTAGCAAGGGCACTGTGCATTTGACTGGGGACATTGTAACGCCCCATAGCCGCCCATCGAAGTCTTGGCCCTATAGTTGAAAATATCGGATCGTTCACGACTGTCTCGGTTTCAAACTTATAGTGTGTATGTATGTATCAGTCTCGAACTTATAGTGCGTATGTATTGTATCGAACATAATATTTTTTTTCAATCAAAACTTGAGGGGCAAATATTAGTGATATATCATGAATTATCATGTATATTGGTTGATATATCGCTAATATAAAAACTTCTCTCAATTTTATCACAATATCGTAAAATATTAGTATTGGGTGCCTGACATCGATATAGTCTGACTGATATTTTATCCCATGCTTGGCCCTAACTGAGAATAAGGGCCTTAAAAGACATCATTGTTGGGCTGGTAGTTTGTTTAGAATAGTATCCCAAAGCCCACATTGAAAGCTCAAGGAGTTTGCTTTAGACTTGTAATGGATGTGAGAGTAAAGAAAGCTTGACATTATGGTAAGGTTAGTCCATTTATGATCTAAAGATCATGGTTTTAAATTACGGAAATAGTTTCTCTACAATGCCGGGTATGGTACATATTTGACCCTTCCTATACCAGACGCCACGATGTGAGACCCTCTTGTACTAGGCTGCAACTTTTTAATCATCATTCATCGCTGTCTCTTTTACTTATATAATATGTCTGAAAATTTAAGGTTTCGACATTTTGTTGCATGACTCTCGTCGTTCTCATTCTCTCTACCTCTTCACTTAAATCGGAATCTTTAAAGATATTTTCGGTATGTTTAAAACTTACGATATCTTTTTTGGCTTTGACAGTTGGTCCTCGATTATGACGACCAGAAGAGAATCCCCATCTTGAAGGACTATATAAGGCAAAGAAGCCATGAAATGACTAGAGTGAGGTAACATAAATTTTATCATTACTTCCTTTGTATAATCTTTGGCTGCCTTTTTTTCGGTTACAAAGTGAAGAATCAAAACCACTATTAGACTTTCACATAACAATAGCTTATTAGA
Organism: Nepenthes mirabilis; assembly: GCA_025585075.1. Taxonomy (NCBI): domain Eukaryota; kingdom Viridiplantae; phylum Streptophyta; class Magnoliopsida; order Caryophyllales; family Nepenthaceae; genus Nepenthes; species Nepenthes mirabilis. Next base: position 1,099 of record JAODPA010070892.1, on the reverse strand, counting down.
ATGAGTTGATATTTTGATAAGTATTCGTTAATGACGCAATCCTTAATCATAACAAAAATTCTGACTATAACTGGTTAAGAAAGTAAATTTCTTAGTATAATTTGATT
>JAODPA010070881.1:1299-31235 GCA_025585075.1 Nepenthes mirabilis | reverse complement strand
GTATATATTTATATTAATATTTGTATACGAAAATGTGTACGAAACTTACATAGGCTATGCATTTTCATATACATATTCCGGGTTATAGTTATTACATTTGGATTTAAATATTGGATATTCTAACCAACTTTAGAATAAACGGTAGCCGATGGAGGCTGTTTTCATTTACCAAGGGTAAGATTCGATCGCATGACTTCATTCAATGTTCACAAGTAAAGTATTTTAAGGAGAAGATTTGAGAGATTTTTCATCAAATCTTGCCATTGGTAAATGGAACCTCCATAATGGAAGAGTCTCATGCTCCCTAAGTTCCTCAAATGCTGTGGGATTTGAAAACCTAGTGGGAATTTTTTTTACTTTATCTGAAAGAACAAAAATTAACCCTACTAACAAAATTTGATTAGATCACATAAATTCTAAATAAATGCACTAAAAATATTTATAATTACTGATATATGTGAACGGAATGGGGTACAGTTAATATGTATTTAAAGATTATATGAATGAAGTCTTGACTGAATGACAGACTTTACAGGCGCTTGAAGAAAGCGTGAGCTGAGATTAGACAAAATACATGACCTGTGCACTTACATTGATTCCATCATTTAGTTTTTCGGGATGCTTCTAACCCTATATTTATACGTCAATGCATATACTTTTGTTCTCTATTAATCCTCTAGCCTCTAAGTTCGTATTATTAGAGAGATTAACTTTCTTTGGATTTCTCTTTTTCGAAATTTTTTATCTTCATTATGTACTTATTTCAGTCTGTAAATCTTCAGAGTTCTATGAATGGTTTGGACACTGAAAATTTCATAATATTTGAAATTTATGAGACAGTGACGCAAAATTTGTAAGAAGATTAGAAAGTTCTTTATTACGTTGTTGAGAGTAAATTTGATAAATTCTTGTATAAAAGTCACTAGCCAAAGATTAAGTCAGATAAAAGTCAGTATGTTTTTACTTTAATTGGCTTCAAAAATAAGAAATATTTTACTCAAAAACCATTTTATTTTTCGTATATTTCTATTTTGATTGGAATAAAAAACTCAAAAAATTTTACTAAAAAATTATTTAATTTTTAAGCTTTTTATTAATCAGTATATTTATCCAAATACAGTCAGAAAGTTTATAAATCTTAAGACACGTATAACGGAAAACAAGATCTTCTTTTCAAATGATGGCACTCGTATTCATACTATATATCATCATCCGAACACATTCGATAATAAGACTTAGTATTACAATAAGATTGTTCTATTATGACTTACAGATTATACGTTCAAACCTCAATTGCAATACAGACGTAAAATTATATACATCTGATTCTATCCACAACCAGCAATTCAAATAGCTTCGCGTAGTGGGTCACTTATTTTATATCCAATTTGCAACCCTAATTTCAGATTCATAGGCAAAATGGGAGAATCAAGAATGGAGCAATGTCTCCTGGGCTTCATTGATGAGATAGAGTTTCTGGCCATTGTCAATCATGTCCACCTCAGAGATCTTACCTCCATCCTCCGACAATATACAAGAGCCACTGGGAAAGTTGAGCTTCTCAGCCGCGATCTTTACGAGCTCGTCGATCATACCCGGGAGCCATAGCACCATTCCGAGTGGTCGATTCTCTTTGGGTTCCCACGGATGAAAAGGGAATACCGTGCATTTGTTTCTTCTCGATTGTTTTTTATCTGTCAAGAGATCAACAAATTCAAAAGTTTAAACTGTTAGATAATATTTTAATATATTGTTTTAATCTTAACTTTCCATATTATAAGGATATATCTCGGTTATTTGAAGAATATAGGATCCTTATGTTTGGAAGGATAAGCCTACTCCATTCTCTATGCCAACAACTAATACAAGAAAATAAGAGTTCTAAAGGTTAAACTCATGACTACTTGATAAACAAGGTTCTAATATCATATCAAGAAATCAACAAACTCAATGATTGAAGCTGCTAGCATAGACGCAAATATCGGCTGATACGATATGCCTCGGTCAATATGTATTGATATTGAGTTTCTAATACTGATATTTTCTGATACCATGATAATATAACAATATATTTTTATATTGAAGGATATTTAGCAGATACATTTGACGATACAACCCTATCAACTTATAATTTTAGAAAAATTTTTTCTATCCAATATATTTGGTATCGACACGTATTATTCGATATCTCTGATATCAATATAATTACAATCGATACTAATATTTTTGTTCATGGATGTTAAGAAAAAGTCTGAGAAGGATTTAATTATCTAATATTATCTATGAGAAGGAAGAGTGTCTTACAAGTAACCTCCCAACATCAACAGCTTTCGATAGAAAGGAAAATATAGAAACATAAGTACGAATTTTGAATTAAAAACAAAAATCAACACATACTTGGTTAACATATATTATTGACTCATTAGGACATATTTCACTTGTTCACCAATGATTCAGTGAGAAAGCATCATTGATGTTTATCGGAGGTATTTTTTAGCAGGGGTGTTCACGGTTTAGATAACTGAACGATGAATTATTTATCAGTTCAAAATAATCAAATTAGTTTGGTAAAATTAGAAATCGAAATTGAATCAGTTTAATCTGTCAAACAATCGACCTGCCAATTGGTTAATTGATTATACCGATTAATAAATTTTGAATATCATAATTCAAATTACAAACATATAACAACTAAAAATTACAAACATATAACAACTAAAATCTAAAATTGTAAAACACCCTAATAATATTTTAATGTATAAATTACAACCCATAATAATTAGCAACAAACTATAAATGATATAAANATTATATATATTCATATATTTATATACATTCCAATATATATATATATCATCAATTAAAGCACCTGCTAGTTAAAAAAATTGGTAACTTGAAATCAAACCGAAATCCAATAAATTTTTAATATATCAATTCAAAACCAAACCGAACAGTTTGGTTATCCCCATTTTAGATTCGGTTTTATCGGTTTCAGTTTGATTTATTGGGTTAACGGCTTTTCTTGAACTCCCCTACTTTTCTTTTCCAGAAAATTCAGCAGAAAAGAGTAATTAGCTGAAAAACCTTACCAAAATACAAATATAATTTCCATGAATTCTCCCTTATTTTATTTTATGACTTCAAATTTGAGATCCCAAACACCATATAGGAGTTGAGAATGCTGAAGATCTGATCTACCCAGATAAATGCTTCTCCAACCCTAGTTGTTTTCTTCAGATACCTAAAGACTTTGATTTTTCAGAGTTCAAATTCACCTATTCTCTTGCCCCAAATGCCTCAAAATTTTCACAACTACTACAAATTTCTGTTTCCGTGGAATGTCCAAAATGAAGAGATTGTAAAATCTAGATGTTACCAAGTGTTTATTTTCCCTCTCTGTGATGAGAATCCCCTTCCACAGCTATATAACCTCATCCACAAAGATTATGCACCAAATAAATCTAGACATGCAACAGCTTGAATCAAACTCGTACAATAACAATACACCTAGTTGTAAATGAAGACTATTGATGAAAATATCGGTATTCATCATAGTCATATTGGTATCAGATATATCAGATAAGATGTGTCAATGTCGAATATATTAGAAGAAAAATTTTCTGAAAATCGTAAGTTGACTGGACCGTATTGGATAAATATTAGCTGATATATTGTCAAAATAGTAATATATTACGGTATTATCACAATATATAGAAATATCGGTAGCAGGGGCCCGATGCCAGCCGATATTCACATCTATGATAAAGACACTTCTAAGAAATCAAACTCCTCATGTGAAAAAGTGAAGTAATGGAACTGGAGTATGGTAAACAATTCACATTACCTATCATTTGATCAGAGTAGCTAGGGAATTGAGATATTTGAGAAGACTTTGCGTCTTCCAAAAGCTTTATCAAATTCTGGTTTCCACATTTCCAGCCTTCGTCAAGTGGAGTGTTTCCCCATCTGCACAATTTACGTGAACAAACGACATTACAGTTCCTTAGACATGATTTTCCAGATTGATGTAAATATTATAAATATTAGCTGATATATATAGGTGTCAGGGGGACTCAACACTAATAAAATATCAGGTAATATAGTTTCATCAATTTATAATTTTTAGAAATTTTTTTCTCTTAATTATTCAATACTGATATATACTGTTCAATATATTCAATATTAATATGGTCACAACCAATACCGATACTAATACTGATATTTTCATTCATATATCCACCTAAACACTTGGTTTGGATCCACTATACTACTAAATCTATGATCATCTTTGAAATTTCCCGTCTTCACTTTATATCAACAACCACACATGTTGGAGACATTTGACACCCGGCACATGGGTAGGAAATTATGGTTGAAAAAATCATCAAAATTTCAAAAAATATCTAAGATGGATACCTAGGCTGATGAATGAAAATATCGTTATCAGTATCAGACATATTGTGTAATACGTATTAGTGATAATATATTAGAAAAAAAATTTAATAATAGTAAACTAATAGAACCATATTGACTAATATATCAATATAGTAATATATCGTGATATTGTCGCAGTATTGAGAAATAACGATATTGAGGGCCCAATACCACTGCATATCTGTTGATATTGTAAACATCGTCCCATACTTGCATCTATTAATTGAACACATCACAAAAATAATGGTGGTTGATGAAGTCTAATATTGTCGTGGTATTGGGAAGCCCGATAATGATACATATAAGCCAATATTTGTATCTATACAAGAGTTTCAATAACATATATGAGTAGTGTTTCTCAAACTAAGATCATTGTCAAATGTAAATAGTGTAAAAGGCAACAAAAAAATATTGTTTGCTCTTTTCACAGTAAATGGATCGCAGAGAATTAGCACCTGAATGGAAAAAACAACGGTTGATATGTTAGGTATATCTAACAATATGTATTGATATCGGATGTAACGGACGGAAAAATATTTTTAAAAATTATAAGTTGAAAGAGCCGTGTCGACCAATGAAGAAATAAATCGCAATATTGTCGTGGTATCGAAAAATATCGGTATTGGGAGTCCTAATACTGATACATATTTGCCAATATATATCGTATCGGCCAACATTTGCATAAATACTTACAACTGTAAACTATGGGGAAAAACCTATATAAGCAGGTGGATATAGTTAAGATTTTAACACCACCACACAAAAGACTGGTCTAAATCTGATACCTGTCAATTGCAGAAACATTAGCTCCAGCATCAATCAGCAATTTTGCCATCAAATATAATCCTTGAGAGGCAGCTACATGAAGTGGAGTTCTTTGATCATAATCCTTAGAGTTTGGATCAACGCCATTGGTCAAAACTCTTTTGAGCAAATCTGCATCCCCCCTTGCAACCGCTGTACAAAGAAAACTACCAGCATCTTTGATATTCAACGAAGCCCCTTCACTGCACAGCAAAGAAGCAACCCGATCGTGTCCATTCTTAATCGCTTCCATTAATGGTGTGTTGCCAAAATTATCTGCAAGTAGAAACCAAAGCACATGAGATAATAAATAAAAGGAATAAACAACTAAAATTCATAAGCATCAATACAAATATCAGCAGATATGTATCTGTATTAAGACCCCCTAATACTAATATTTTTTGATACTGTGACAATATTACAATATATATTCATATTAACAATATATCGTGATATATTGACCAATACAGTTTTGTTAGCGTACAATTTTCTGAATTTTTTTCCTTCTGATATATCTAATATCAATATATATTGTCCGATATGTACTGTACTTATATGGCTACATCCGATACAAATATTTTCATCCATGCTAACAAGTAATTGTGGAATCTAGGTGGTAAACGATTGGTCTGAAGAACACCTGAAGCGTTGATGTCCACGCCTTCTTGAATCAGGAAAAGAACAACATTCTCATATCCTCTTGATGCAGCTAGATGCTGCAGGCAAGGAAGATTTCAGTTTTGTGATTGTGACATTCACAATGATCTAGAAGACAAACAACCGGAATCACAAAATCAGCTACATTTCATCAAACATATCATTCAGGATGTCGCCAAAGAATGTGTGTGCATCTACTTGGCTAGACATAAAGCAATTACGAACAACTTGCATGTATAAGCAAGCTTTAGTTTTCTATGCAACATTCAAACTTAGGAAAGCAAGCTTTAGTTTTCTATGCAACATGCGTTCGAAATTGATTTTCTGTTCATAGGCTTATGACTAGGTGGGGAGGTTTTGGTTGGATGATGTAAGGCTATTCATAAAATTAGCATTTGATTAAGTGAATGCTAACAATTCAAACAATGTAGGGAAAAGGAATTCTGTGCAAGTGTGTATAACAGCATTACAAGGAAGTTTTAGACATTTCAATTCCATAGGCTGTGATCAGCAAATTGGTATGTACAACAGCAAGATATCACTACAAGGAATGAAATTCTTTATCCAACTCTACAGACAAGGGATAGGGTGTACACAGCCACTAAGAAGACTCAAGGCAGCATTTATAACACTGATATAAATATTGACTGATATTATATATGTCACCTAATATATAGTGGTATCAAACCCACCGATACCGATATTCCCTTATACCACGACAATATCGCAGTTGTATTGGTAATATATCGTGATATATTAGCCAACATGGTTCTATCAGTTTACGATTTTAAAAAAAAGATTTGATATATCCAATAATACAAACACGTACTATCCGATATATCTGATACTGATATGGATACTGCAATGACCAATACCAATATCGAAATTTTCATCCATATTCACAATAAATATGGATAGGGTACAGATCTAAGGCTTCTCTGCTGCAGTCCCTCCCTTTCCAACTCGTACTCATTACCCTCTTGATTATAGTCAGTATCATACGTGTGTGCCCAAATTACTAGCTGTAACTGTCATATACAAGTATGGGTAACATTTCAAGAATGTTTTATTTATATTCAGATAATTTGGTGCTGTAAATATAGACTTATTACAGTGTTTCCCATGCTAAAGAAATATTCACCATCTGTTCTGTATCCACAAATCTTCAATGGACAAAGTCCATGTTGTTCTACATGATGTCTGGTGATAATCCACAAAGGCAGCAGTTAAAAATAGCCCATTAGAGTTATATTTCTCTTTCAATGTCTATCTAATCCCAGTAATTTTATCATTCCCCATTATTTCACACACACACACACACACACACACAAAAAAGAAGCAATTTCTTGCAAGTATGAGTTTTGGGGGTGTGAGTATTGGGAGATGAATGTATGATTGACCCGTAACATAGGACTTAATGGTGTAACCATTTGTTCACTACTCAAACAGAGTGCAGATACATTATCTAAGACCACATCAAACAAATATTTGTTTAGAAGGCAGAGCAGAATGCACAAGGCTCCCCACATAATGAGGTCAGAGTAAGATTTGATATATGTAAACTTACCTTGCACAAAGAGACTATTTTCATGGTTTGAACCCATAACTTCTAGGTCACAATAGATCGACGTGAGATTTGTTACTATTATGCATTTCAAACAGCAAGAATACATTTATTCTAGGTATTGAAAATTAAGTTTTTGAAGAATATCAACTGCATGGTGACAGGAATATTAAAATCGGATAAGCTATCCAACAAAGCTAAGGAAATAATCCAAGCCAGGCCGAGCCAAATCAGGCCAAACAGGTCGCTTACATCCATGAGAGTGTCGGCCCAAAAAATTAATCATATCTAACTTTTTTACTTTGCTCGTCCATAATATTAATACATCTTGGCCAAATCTAATAAAATTTCGGGTCGATTGAAATGCCCAATTTTGATCAGGCTAGAATAAATTGATTCATGGCATACTATCGCAAAATTTCAGTGAATGACTATGATGTTTTTAATCAAAGATCATACCAATGGTGATCTTCCATCATAATCTGTCTTCTTGGGATCAGCTCCACCTCTAAGCAAACTCTTCAGTTGATACAAGTCACCATTATGAGCAGCATTAATTACTCTCAATGCAAGTTCTGCTTCCTGCTTCGCTATGTGAAATGTGATGTCACACTCAACTTGCTTGGCATGATACTTGGAATCTTTTACCTGCTAGATTATAGTGTTATAATTTGCCAGATATGCCAAGATAAAATACTTTCTGTACAAATTTAGAAGTGCCAAATACGCTTTTATACAACATCTATATGACCAAAGTCATCGTTTGGTGTTGGCTAAAATATGTGTCTATGCATGAGAAAATTAGTTCATGGAGAAAATGGCAGAATCAATATTATTAATTACCTCCAGGATATTGTTAAAGACTTTTCTTCCATCATGAAAGTATATCTCAAGAATATTTTTCAACGACTCCTTATCAATCCGGATAAGTCTACAGAGTTCACAAACCCGTACAATATAAAGCTGAGGAAGGTTACAAAGTATCGAAATTTCTCCAAAAGAGCTGTTAGGTTCAAGAAGTGAAATTGTCTCTTCAGATCCATCTTGCCCTATGCCTACCTCCTCCTGTAGAGAAATAGTGATGATCATAAGATATACTCAACCTCTTAAGCACAACTGTTGACCCGAGAATAGCACATAGCATGGCTATTGACATGATTCTTCCACTGAAAGTTGATGTAAACAATAATATTATCTAGAATTCTATGCATGAATGAAAATATTAATATTGGTATCGGCCACAGTTATATTGGTATCAAACAAATCTAATAATATGCATTCGTATCAGATATATTGGAGAAAAAAAACAATTTTGATAATTGTAAGGTGGCAGGGTCATATCGGTCGATATTTTGAATATCGTTCGATTTATCGAGATATACCGTCGATACGAAAATATAAAGTAATATTATCACGATATTGAAAAACATTGATATCAGGGAGCCCTAATACTAATATTTATATCGGTGATTCTATGTGATATCCAACATAAGCAGTTACAAATGGGGCTGCAATTTTCCCAGCATTAAGTCATACAAGTACAGGCAGCGAAATAATAACTTATACTGCAAAATAGCCAAAAAGAATATCAAAAATAAACAGAAACAGTGATGATGGCAAAAATAAATCACCTTAGAAGCAATGACAATAGGATATGAAAACATACCAGCACTCCATCACAGACAAAGTAAAGCTGATCTACTAAATGCCCCTGTTCCAATATCACCTCTCCAGGAAGAAAAAACTCTTCGTGGACTCTGGTCACCTAGCATTAGAAAACTTCTTATATCCCAAACCAACTTTGAATTTTTAAGTATTTAATTAAATTAACTGAACCAAAATCAAATTCATTTGTATGGAAAGACAGCTGTGAAACTCAGCAAAAAGATGTAGGAGTATGAGACATCATTTGACGAATAGATGACTTGTTTATCACCCTTTGAATTCCCATGCAAGTAAAAGAAAAAAACATACAGCTGTCATTCGAGTAAAACTTGTTATTATGTGTCAGTAACATAACAAAATGAATACTAGTATCTTTCAACTAGACAATGAGCTGTTGAAGTGCGTCAGTGACTGGTGCCACTTGTTAAATCTGACTTAAAAAGATGCATAGCATTATTCACTAAAGGTGTAGCTCCGCTATGGGTGAAATATAGGTATCGATATTGGTCATGGCCATGTTGATATTAGACATATTTGGCAATGTGTACCGGTATCAAAAAGATCGAAAAAAAAAATTGAGAATCTTATATAACAGGGTCATATTAACAAAAACCCTAGTATGGTGATTGATATATCGCCGATATAGCAACACATCGCAATATTTTCATGGTATCGGAAAATAACAGTATCAAATGGCTTAATATTACTACATATTGGCCGATATTTTTATCTATGAAGTTATGCATTGCTGATTTCATGCGACCACACCCCTATGTTTCCATTTCAGATCACCAAATAGGGATGTAGCTTTGATCTAGAAATTCTTGACAGGATACAGGGTTTCTCACTAGTCAAAATAACAAGAATAGTACCCACACAAGCAGTCATGCAATGATAAGAGCGACTTGGACGACATGTTTATGCACATGGTCTGGAGTTGGATTCCTACTGTTTGCATGAGTCCAAAACTTAATACATGGTCTTGATGGGTGGGATTTCTTATCTGAGATTTACACTGACCAATCAACCCAACCCAATAGGAAACTCCTCCCATTCGGTATCAGGACTAATAGCTCAATCCAATGGTTAAAGGGAACTAAAAAGACTAAATAGATAGGAAACAGGAATGAGGTTTCTTGGCTTCAAAAAAATGAAAGGGTAGTAGTGAACCAGGACAACTCTGGCCAGTCACCTCGTAGCTAATCTGATAAGTCATTCCCATCCCTTTTTGATGTGACAGTTCCCTATCCGTATATAGACATTTAGGTACAACAATCATAGGTGAAACTGGTAAACAAACACCGTTGGTTCATTTTAGAAGCCAATTTTCTGTTATTTTCCTTAAAAAAAAAAAAAAAAATCATACTGAATCTTTAAATTGTGAATTTCAAACCAATAAAAGGGCATACTAGTGCATGAGACAACCATATTGCAGGATATGGAGTTCAAAATTTACACAAACCTTCTCTTGCATTGCAAAGAGACTATTATCAAGGAGGTCTCATTTGCAAGTTGAATCAAAAGTGGTTGTACACATTTAAGAAAAATAAGTTGTTTTCAAGATAATATATTATTTTTATTTTTAATAGAAAAAAATTCATGAATTCCAAGTCCCTATGAAATAACCTTGCCAATGTGCCAATACTTGCCATGAAAATAAAATAATTAAAAACGGATAAAAGAGTCCTACAATAAAAGAGATATGAGATTCCAATTTCCTACATCAAAGAAAATTGGGTTTTGAAAAATAATACACCAATTGTATGTTGAAAAGAGGAAAATAAGGAAGAGAGAGATTATAACTGAGACAGAGAATAGGACTTCACGGATGTAATGGCAGTAGACTTGGGAGTATATGGGTGTTGGAACTATGCATCATTAGCGAAAAAAAGAAAGAAAGGGGATATGAATGACTAGGTGAAAGAAATTACGTAAAACAAAGCTCATGAGATTCAAACTCTCAAGCACAAACACTAGATGTGCTCCCAGATGTCAGCACACCAGCTACTTTGCGCATCATATGCACATATAAATTATATAGAAAGGTTGTTCACCATGTTTGGAGAGGCCAAGGGTTAGCATGTTTAGAAGGCATGGAGCGGAAGGGAGGTAGGGCCTAGGGGTTTCATTTTTAAATAGTAGTTAGAAACCAAGCGACGGATCAAAAATACACTTACCATGGACTCATTTTTCTCACTTCTCATAGAGCACTGCATCAAATATTAGAATTATGGTTGCAATAGATGTCAACATGCAATGCAATGCAATACTAAGAAGATCCACTTACAATCTGATTGATGAACTCTGAAGAACATCCTTTAAAAAGAGGAACACTTTCAATTGTTGACAAATATAATGTTTGGGAAATCTGCCCAGAAATATCACAATCAATTAACCTCAATACAAATATGCAAAAGCAGCACAACTTATCTCCAAGAAAATACAATTTAAATATTGAACAACTCAAGGAAAACACTCAAATAAGCATTGCAACATACACAAGCATGCAGAAAAGCATGCAGGAAGAGGGGGCAGAGTAGGTAAGAGTGTGAAAGCACTTCGAACAAGCTTGCCTTTCACTAAGCACATAGATGTTTCTATAGTCATAAATCAATGCAACGTTAATGGTAAGCAGTATCCTGCATTTACACTGGCATCAATCCAGAAAGAATTGCCATTACAAGTCATAGCAACAATAAGAATTGACATTAAAGATCATATCTAAAATAAATAGCTTACAAACGAAGTTGACATTTGAATAAGAACTGCCATGTTGTTGGGTAAAAGAAATATATGATGAAATACTTTGAAAATCAAGCTTAAATTGCAAATGCACATAACTTATACTGTTAAAGCTATACCATGATTGGGTAAAGGATTGATATACAATGAAATACTTTGAAAATCAAGCTTAAATAGCAAGTGCACAGAACTAATAGTCTTAAAGCCAGAAAACATGAGTTAAAAAAAGAGAGAGTTCCTGTCCCCGAAAACATCGAAATTGATATTAATTCCAGTCGTAGTCTTATTAGTATTGGATATATTGAACAATACATATGGTATTTGATATATTAAACGAAAAAAAATTTCTAAAAATTGCAAGCTAATAGAGTGGTATCGGTTAATATTTTAAATATCAATTGATATATTAACTATATTGGCTTATATAGATACATATTGCGATATTACAATAGTATCAAAAAATATCGATACCGAAGGATCCCAATACTAATACAAGTCAATATTTGCATCCATGAAAGTAAAAAAGAATCAAACAATGGTCATTGTGAGAACATGAATGACTTGAACAATTTTGCTCTAACTGTAGTTTAATTTTGATTGGATGTCTATTCTCCTTTTACCTTAGCTCGAAGAGAAATAGGAATATCTTGTAGAACAGCAGTCTCAGTATAGTTGCTTTCGTATTGTAAACGAAAGTGGCCCTTGATCTGATTCCGGAGGTCCCTCCCAAGTTTATTTCTATTCATATACTTCATCACATCTGTCATTTTATCCCTGAATCTTTCAGTCTTCGATCCTTTAACAATTAATGCTGTCATGTTACCAATTAAATAAGCACCCAAAACCATATCAAATGAGACGTATATCATAATGAATATCATTTCCCTCATATTGACGGCATGTATATCTCCATAACCTACAACAGAAGAGTCAAGCTCATTAAGCCTAATAAAAAGACTTAAATCAAAGGGGAAATGAAATAAATATCACTTGGAACAAGTAATAGTTTCTAACATGAAACAATCAATCGAAAATTTTTCTAGTATGAGCCAATCTATTTGTTTATTTTTTATAGACAAGAAGTAGTGACAATGCACAATTCAACAGGTGCAGACCATTAAACACTTCGGTGCCATTTTAAACTACCATGTTCCAGTATCTACTATAGATTTTCCTCATAATATCTCAAATCCTCCAAGATCATGACGTACCTGCTCAATGGAAAGCAAAAAAAATTTCTATAAAAAGGGCCAAATGTTTTAATTGACAATGATGTATCCCCATGCTCAGGTGTGTCAAGAAACAAATGATCGATTACAGCCTATTCTCACCAATAAACTGAAAAAGAGCGTAAACCCAATGGATGACCCACGTTAGGGCCCAACAAACAATTATTCAGCATGGTGCTATGACTTTTTTACCTTTTAGAGTTGTATGATGTGAAATATTGTAGACAATCATAGAATATTGCAGGATAGATAAGATTGGAAATACCTAGAGGAATCTTAAAAAAATAATTATAGATAGGAGAAGATGATAATAATGTTTCTAATAAGGCCTATTTTAGATATCCTACAAAGATACTCTAGAATGTCAATCCTATCAATCTACATAGGATAATCTCAAATTTTGGTTGACAATAGGGAGAATCTCCACTAAAAATAGAGGAGGGCATTTCATTTGTAATCATCAAGCAAAAGATTCATCAAGTGTTTCAAGCTCTTTTTATTCTTCCACATTTTCTTTATTGTATACTTTTAAGCTCAATGCTCTCCTTTGAGTCACTTAGCATATGCCTAGATGCTTGGGTTAGGCTTTTGGTAGCTCTAATGGTGGTAGTGTTACTAAGTACCACACAAGTGACCTAGTCAGGAGTACCATCCCATCAGATATGTTAAAAGAATAATAGTTACACACAACAAGGAAGAAGGATTTGTCCATGGGGTGGAATTCCCTCGAAGGACACTGTGGCTAGCCTTGGTGGTAGGCTAGCAGGCTGGTCGCTAGCCAAGGTGGAGATTTTTGTCGATAATCTTCCCAAACATCTCAATACCCTTGCAAAAAGGTTGAAAAGTAGAGAGCTGTCGAAGGCTTGACTAGGATGTTCCCAGGAGCACGCTCACAAACACAAATGGGACAATGCCGGAGGCACGAGGAAGAAGGATTCATTCAAGGGGAGGGTTCCCTCCTTGAACACTATGGCTAGCTTCGATAATAGGCTAGCCAAGGTGGAGATTTTTGTCAGTAATTTTCATAAATGCCTCAATACTCTTGGAATAGAAGCAAAGAACATGGCGATGTTGAAGGCTTGTCTATGATGTTCCAATGAGCGATCAACTCCTTAGCCAACTCCTCGAAGAAGGAGATGGAGGAGTTCCATGGCCTGCTAATGGGGGAATACTACTCCCTCTATGAGAAGATCAAAGTGGCATAGATGAATCCTACCGTGTGTAAGGTCATGATGACAAGTAGTGTTATAGGAGGCAACATAGAGGAGGTGAAAATCCCAAATTCCATGAAGTATGCTGATGAACGCAACATGAGAGAACTATTAAATTTTATTTGTGAACGCCATCATGATGCCATACATATTAACTGTAAAGACAACAAAAATTAATACTTTAAACTTATATATTGAACGTTATGCTATGTAATGGTGAAAAAGGTGCCAGATACATGGAATGAGTTCCAAAGGGAACTCAAATGACAATTCTACCAAAAGAATGTTAAGGAGATGGCCATGAAGAAATTGCATGACCTATAGCACATTGGGTCCATCAAGGACTATTTCAAGGAGTATACTACCTTAATATTAGAGATCCCTCACATTTTGGAGAAGAATCACCCTCTTTACTTCTTGGATAGCTTACAAAGACAAGCGGAACAAGAGTTAGGTGACAATTTGCAAGACGTTCTAATCAAGTTCGTGCATGGTACAAAGAAACACGAGGAAAAGACTAGTGCAATGACTATCAGGAAAGGCTAGTGCAACGACTAAAGCCAAAGACGCATCCAAGAGACATGACAAGCCAGGAAAAGGCTTGATGCTTGTTGAAGCCAAGGTGAACGAGGTGACCACCCAGCTGTTGATGAATACAAGTGCTACACACAATTTCACGGCCGCAAGAGAACCTATGAGACTGAGATTAAAAACATAAGGAGACGGTTTGGATGAAGACTATCAACTCTTCTTCCTAACCCATTCAAGGTGTAGCATATGGGGTTCCTATACACTAGGATGAGTGCAAAGGAATTGTGGACTTCACGGCCATGCTCATAGATGACTATAAGTTGGTGTTTGGCATGAAGTTCATTAGTACAGCATGCCCTAATCATTTCCAAGACAACAATGCCATACAGATGTTGACGGATCATTGTATTACATAACCATCCAATAGGAGAAAGTAGGAGCAGGTAAGCTCTTGGTTTTACAACTCTCTCAAGGCTTCAAGCAGGGTGAGCTGACATACTTGGTAATGCTCAAGGAGGATGTGAAGATGCCAAACCCCCTTGATGTGCTTGAGGTGTGGCAGGGATGATTGAAGAATTCTGAGAGAGACATCATGCTACCAGAACTGCCAAAGAAGCCCCATCTAGGTGGGAAGTTGATTATCTCTGAAAGGCTAGGGGCACCCTATTCACGTTTCATTTAGACCTAGTATAAAAAGCGAGATCAGAATATGAATGAATATACGATACACGTAATGTATATTCTCTTCTAGATGTAATTATGATCCGATATCTATAGAAATAATTATCACCAAAATAAATCTAAGACAATAAAGAATAAATTTACAATTTTGGTGATGAAGGAGGCCTCGAAAACCAATTAGTTTTTGAGTAAAACCATCAAGGCTTCTTTAGCCAGCCAAAGCAAAGTAATATAAAAGTCAACTTATAATCTGAATAGTATAGATAGACAAAACATTAACCAATTTACTCCTAACTTGTGACCCCTACTAAAAAACTTATTAGATTTGCTCTCAACATTTGAACTATATAGCTTTCGGTCTTTTTATTGATCTCGCTTTATTTGCTAGTGAATCTCTACATACTAATGGAATTTCGCGTCCACGCCACCAATACCCCCACAAAAGTTTATAGACTGAAACAGGCGTATAAACAACTGTAGAGAGGATTATGTGAAAAAACCTTGATAATTTTATCTCAATGGCAAAAGATTGGGTTTTCTTTTTTTATTGATCTCTTCTTCTTAAACAATGAAGACACAAAGTTAGCTATTCAATTTCATAGAAATTAGAAGAAGAGTACATATAGAGTGGATTGAAAAACGGTAAAAAACGCACGTCTCAAATGAAGCAGTGCCTCAGTGCTCGTGCGCTGCATAGGCACGCATCAGGCACAAAGCATTTAGTATGGCAACGCATGTGTGTCACATAGGAGCGAATATTTTTTAATCAAATGCACTCATGTACAGAACAAGTGCACATCATGTGTGGATATACTGGACCAATTGCACTTACGCACGGTACACACATAGCTCAGGTGTGGAAACACCGGACGAAAAGCACACTTGCTTGGTATATGCATGAATTCAGCGCTAGTCTTCATAGATTTTTGAGTGTCCTTCATACTACTTGATTTCCTAGTTACAGAATATATTAATATAAGATATTCCTACCTATCTCATTGTATAGGTATGAATACAAGCCACCAGCCATGAATCCTACCACATGGTTCCATTGGAGTTAGGGATAGCTAAAGAGGGCAAAACCAAATGATTCTGGATGAGGGATGGGCTACTGTATTTGGTGGGTGACCAGCTTTATGTGCTGAAATGGAAATCTTCAAAGGAATGCGACAACTACAATGGGCTAGAGATCCTGGCCCACATCGCTCTATGGATTTATTGGAGGGTGCCTAATATTGGCCTAGGATTTGAAACGACATCAAAAGCTAAGCGTGGACTTGTTTTCTATGCCAATAAGAAAAGATGGAATAGAAGCAACCTACTAGCTTACAAGAGCCCCTTCAAGTGCCAAAGAGACCATGAGAAAGTATGAGTATGGATTTCATTTTGGCACTTCCTAAAGAATGACGTAGCTATATTATGGCAGTTATTGACCGATTCTCTAAGTGGTAGCTAATTGTAGCCCATGGACTGCCTAGCCTGCTGGGTCTGGTCACTCCCTTGTGGGTAACAGGAGAACAGTGGATGGTCAATGGAGATTGACCGATGGATGGCCAACTGTGAATTCCGGTCAACAGGAGGTTGACCGTCTGAGGGCTGCAAGAGTACTGCTGGATGGCGGACGGGTAGGAGAAGACGGTCAACGGGGAGGTTGACCGGATGGCAGTAAAAGACGGTCAATGGAGGTTGACCGGATGAATGATGAAGACGGTCAATGAGAAGTTGACCAGCTGAGTAATGGGCCTAGGAGACTGTGGAAAGTAGCAACTGGCAACGGACAGATATTTTTCCAGGATTGGTCAACAAGCTGGCAGTTGGGTTGTAGAGCACGCGTCTGCACAGTGCAGAGCATGCGCCGTCTTGCAGGATGTGGGTCTGCAGGAAGCTCGAAAACTGGTCAAGACGTGGCACCTATTATCTGCATGATGACCAACTGGGCAGATGGGAATAGGTAGAGTCAGGACGTCTATATATGAGCACCAGAAACTTCAGGCAGTGTGTGGGAGTACCTGTGGCAACACCAGAAGGTGTGGAAAACCACCAAGGGTGCGGGTTGCACCGGATTGGTGTGGGAGACAACATCAGGGGCGCTGTACGCCGGCCGCATGAGTGCAGGAGTGAAACGGCGGTTGCCGTTTCACCAATACTGGTAAAATATGAGAGCAGAGAGCACCACAGTGAGGAGAGAAAG
Source organism: Nepenthes mirabilis (assembly GCA_025585075.1). Taxonomy (NCBI): domain Eukaryota; kingdom Viridiplantae; phylum Streptophyta; class Magnoliopsida; order Caryophyllales; family Nepenthaceae; genus Nepenthes; species Nepenthes mirabilis. The sequence goes on along the minus strand of JAODPA010070881.1, from coordinate 13,526 downwards.
AGTGGAAGAAAGAGAGAGTAGTGAGAGAAACGCAAAGAGTGAGTATTTGTATTCTCATACTCTATTCTTCAGTTTTTGCCTCTAGGGCTTGTGTAGCCAGGGTGGTTGTTATATTCTGTCCTTGAGTTTTTGTAACAATTTTACATAGTGGATCTATTTGTAGACTTTATGTCCTGTAGTTTTTCCCCTTAGTTGAGAAGGGGTTTCCACGTAAAAAATATTGTACATCTCTTGTGTTCCTTGTTCCTACTATATAGTGGCTGACGATGACGGGGGGTTCGGATATTCCGCTGTTACCGGATCGGGTGGATCTGAATGTCGAACCCCAACATAGCCAAGGAAGCTCCTCATCTTTTTCAAGCATATGGTGAGGTACTAGGGCCTTCTTCAGAGAGTTAATAGTGATCATGATCCATACGTACAAGGGGATTTTTGAGGGAGCTTTCTTAGGTTCACAGGGTTCAATCTCCACTTACTCTGAGTTTCCAACTACAAATGGATGATCACACGGAGTAGTTAAAAGCTTTGCTAGAGCCGTACTTGAAACAGTTCATTGGAGCCAACCAACTGGACTAGGCTAAAATTGCTCAACGGGGCACAATTCTCCTACGACCAACATCAAAGTGAGTCAATACAATGGAGTTCATTTGAGATTGTGATATGCCAACCTCTCTTCCCTCAAATGGCAGCAAGAAAATAAACATCAGCCTATAGATTTGTAGAGGGTGGAATGATCATATAAATATTGCTATGAGCTACTTGAGTGAAACTTATGAGAAAATGAAGAAATAGACTGGCTTAAATCGAAGGCCTTTAGATCTAAGTTGGCGACCTAGTCATGATAAAGTTACTATCTCAGCAATTCAAGGCCTAGTCATGATAGGGCATTTCATTTGTAATCACCAAGAAAAAGATCTGTCAAGCAATAAAAGCCTCTATTTTCTTCCATATTTTCTTCTTTGTGCTTTCTTTGTCTGTTCTTTTCTGCTCTCAGCTGGCCTCCATGACACAATATAGACTCCCTAGATCTTTAGCATGAACCAAATGAAATCTTAAAGACTGCCGATAAAAATAATGATGACTACAATTCATAATGAGGTAGCTATATTCCAAAGAAAGACAGCTGGGAAAGTAACTCACCAACAGTAGCCATGGTGACAATAGCAAAATATAAAGATGTTGTGTATCTCTTCCAAAGATCAATCTCTCTGAAGTTTGCATAACTATAATCTCCCAATTTTAAACTTCCAATCCATGTATAACTCTCCTGAGCTGCAGGCAAGGTAGTGGCCAAGTAATAAAAGATGCATGCGGCTGTATGCGTACAGTAAAGTTCAACAGAAAGAAGTTTCACAATCCTGGTAAACAGGTAGTTGATCCTTATGTCCTTCTCAAGCTTCTGGAAGAAGTCAGTAACTTTGAACACCCGAATTAGCCTAATCCATAAGAGATATCTCACCTCTTCTTTTCTTCCACACTCCTACCAAAATATATCACAACAAGAATGATTGAAAATGTTTTGAATTTCTTTCTACTAGATATTGTTACAGGCATCAGACTATTTGATGAACTACAAGAGCAGAATATCTGTACTAAATATCTATCCCAAAATGGAAGGGGAAATTACAGTTTCATGAATGCAAGAAAATATATTCTTACCACAAAAGAAATCAAAAAATTAAAGTATAACATATGAAAAAATGATAGATAGTAGAGTATTAAGATGTCAAATTACAAAACCAAAAAAAAAAAAAAATGCAGAAAGATGGTAGATATACAAAAGCTTCAAAATTGATCGTTCTCTAGAATTTTGATAGGAAACATGAACCACAAAATCAACAGACATACATGTAGAATCTAAACAAAATGCAACTACGTAGAAAACACAAAATGCGTAAGGGCATGGAGCGAGGGAGAGTGTGTGGGAGCAGGAAGATTATAATTCACCCAGTTTGGAAGTTTTATGAATATAGACAAAGGAAGAGGGGAGGGGAGGAATTGATGGGGGTGGAGGAGAATGATTCTTCTCCAATATAACAATCAAGCCTTCTCTATTAAACCACCTTTTTCCCAAGGGGGAGGGGCAATGGTGGGGAAGGGGAATTCTTTCAAAGAATGTTTTCTGCACTCCCACAAATATCCTCCACAAATGAAAAATAATTCTCAATTGTTTTGACAAAAACTTGCATTGTTCATGACATGGATGAAAATATCAGTATTGTAATTACTATTGATCGTGGCTATATTGGTATCAAATATATTAGATAATATGTATTGATATTTAAGTTAAAAAAGTTATATCAACTGATATATTGGTTGTATCGATAGATATATCGGCTAAATATTAGTAACAGATTGCTATATTATCACAGTATTGAAAAGTATCAGTATCATGGGGCCAATACCAATATTTACATCAATCGTTCATGATAAACTTAAAATTTATCTCCTTTACCTTCTTATCTTTACATTTAAAAATCAGCCTTCCCTTATCTTTTCTTTTTAAAAAAACCATACAAATCACAAAAAGTATCATTTAGTACAAATCAATTACTTACAAATAGATAACCATCACACATCCCGATAACTAATAAAATCCAACACATTTTTTAAAAAATTACTATTTGTCTTCTAACTACAAAGTGACAAACTCATAAACTTTCTCCTTTTTAAGAAATCCAACACTTCTGCTTCCATCCCTTCCCCTTGCTTATCCTAACCACCTCTTCCTTTCTTAAACAACCAAAAATGTGTAAGTAAGACAGAGAAACAACCACAAATAAACTGAATTGAAAGTTCAAAACATACAACTATACTTGGAAACGTGGAAGAATAAAAAACTGCAGGAAAAAATTGCATGACTTTATAAGATTTCAACCATTCACAGATCATTAGAATTATCATATTGCAACAAAATAAATAACACAGAATTAAACATTTATAATATATCTAAATCTATACTTAAAATTCTTATCTCAAAGAACTTGGAATTTATTTCTATCCCTTCACCCGTATCTATTTTCCTTCATGAGAATTACATAACTTTGTGTAGAGAGTTCACGTATAATTTTATATAAGGCTTCTTAAATTTAGAATCAATGAAAATTAACAAAATTTCCTGCAATTTAAATTTAAAAACCATTGCCCATAATTCAAAAATATTGTCACCAATTATTTTTAACAAATGATAAATAATTCAATGAATTATAAAATAAGAAGATGATTGCTCTTTAATTACCAAAACGCCACTTTTTTCCAATCAAAGACCAAGCTATTAGAGAAAATAAATTCTCTAATAAGATATGACAAGACAATATGAAATTATAAACTTTAAATGCATGTTTGGTTAGTTGGAATAGAAATTCTATTCCCACCTTATTCCCAATAGAATATTTATTCCATTATTTGGTTACTTTTTGATGAAAAATAAATGTTCCCGAAGAAATATATATCCTTCCAATTTAGAGAATAAAAAATACAAATAAAAAATACCACATGCACTTAGGTATTTTTTATATTCCTATCTTATTACATTTCAATAACCAAACATATCATAATTATTTTAATAATTATTAAATATTTGGCATGTCATGTGTGTTGATTCTAGCTGGAATATGCTTAAAAGATCAACTGCTACCTTATAAATCATATCCCAAGGCATACAGGCAAGGAGATCAACCAACAAGCTGGATTTTAAGTACCTGCAGTAAATTCAAAAAATGGGTACTTAATGAAGCAATCAAAAGGAAAGCTACAAAATGTAAAGGAGGAATCGGAGAAGAGAAAATATTACCGAAGAGCAATAGGGGCGCGTTGGTACACCATACGATACGTTTGACTATCCCTATAGGCCACGAAGAATGTGAGCACAATGTCGATGAGGAAAGCGATCTGTCCAGCAATATCTAAGAAGAAGAGGTTCCTTGGCAATCCTCTGAAAAATCCGAATTCCATGGGCGTGAAGAATGATGAGTACACTGCCCATAACAAAATGAACTTTTCCCACGTTCGATACCACCTGCAATTTGGCTCAGACAAGTGAGTGAAATTGTTTGGGATGGTTGTAATGGCAAATTAGGACCAATTTATATATTATAATTGTTAGAAATTCAGTCCAGATATGCACAACCAACATAACGAAACAAACCCAAACCCTTCTTGACGGCCATCAGCCACCAAAATTATGAACACAGAGAATACAACAATATATAACGATTTTAATGTGAAAAACTATTTTAACCAAGGAAAAAATTACGAGACAAATTTTAAAAAAATCTACTATGTAAAATCGGTTATACAAACCCCAAAATATAGTACCGACAACCGACCAATCTAAGATAGAGCAAAAAGTCTCATCATTTTTCTCTCTTCTCTTCTTGGCGGCGCTTTCTACTCTCTGATTTTACAAGTATTTTTCACCGTCTCTCATCTATCAAATCTTAAAGTGCTTCGCGTGCTTTATAATAATGTCCGACCCAAAACGTATTTTTCGCGCTATTACAATGTGGGCCACTGGAACCGACAGCTGGTCGTCCTTCAATATAAGCAGTTCGGTCCCCCTTTGGACTCACTAGTTTGGTCTCCTCTCGGACTTGCCTCCGGTCTCCATTCGGACTCAGCTCTAACTAGTCTCTCCTCAGACTCAGCACCGATCTGGTTGCCCCTCCTCCCCGGTAGTCTGGCTATCCTTCATCCTTTCCGTTTGGTCTCCTTTTGCACTCGACTCTGCCTGATCGCCCCTCGGCCTCAGCTCCGATCTAGTCACCCCTCGCCCTAGTGGTCCAGCTGCCCTTTAACCACTTTGCCACGCGCATGAATACTCTATTCCTTGCACGGTTTTCCGATGATTTTTCTTTTGCTGGGATAACCGTAAATGAGTGACCAAAAAATCAAACAATAATTTGATTTAAATGTCTTTTTTTATTTGAGTTTTTCACTTTTACGTTGATTTTTAAAACAAAATTATTAAACATCAAAATTATGAGCAGAAAAATATAATCACATTCTTAATATTTAGTTATCACTTTAACCTTGTGCATAACTTAATATAATTTAACATATCTAAATTAACAATTTAACAAATATAAACAAATAACATTGTTAATAATGTAAAAAATGTTGAAAATCTCTCTCGTGAATAAGCTCCGGTCAACGGAACGTTGACCGGCAGGACAGTCAACAGGACGTTGACCAACTGAAGAATCAAGTTGACCGTTTTAACTGAGGACTCTCAGGACAACTGTGATGATGGTCAACAAGATGTTGACCGGTCTATTTGAGAAGGCGGTCAACAAAGTTGACCATCTCATTAAAGCAACACAGAGCACCTGCTATGCCTGAAAGGGAGTAGGTTGACCTGCCTGTTTAGATAACCTTGGAAACTCAAAGACTGCAGATCTGTTACTGTTGCTGCTGCTGCTGCAGGCATGTGCCACCTGCTGCTAAGCTTATACATGCTTCTTGGGAATCGTGCACCAACCATAAAGGATGACGTGGTGGTCCAACTGCTACTAAGTATTTGTATATTCTTATATAAATATATGTGTAAGTAGGTTGGGAGAGTGTGGTGTAGAGAGAAGTTGTTGTAAGCAGAAAGAGTTGAGTAGAGTGTGAGTGTGTGAGAGTAAGAAAGAAAAACAGATGAGAGGAAGAAAGCCCAACTGTGTGTGTGTGCATTTTCGCCTTACTATTTTTGTAATCTCTATCTCATGTATAGTGCAATTTTACGGACTTAACGTCCCGTGATTTTTTCTTTAATTCATAAGGGTTTTTCATGTAAATATTGGTTGTCATTATTCTTCCATTCCTTTTCTTCGATCTTTTTGTGCTTGTGATGGTAGGCTGCCCTATTTCCGGCCAATAAGTGGTATCAGAGAGTAAGGTTGAGAATTTTATTTTAATGGCGTCGACATCATCAAAGAATCTACCGTTTAGTGTGGAGCAATTTAACGGGTATAGTAACTTTATTCTCTGACAAGAAAGGGTGAAGAATGTTCTCACCAGAGAATGGACGATAAAGGCGTTGAAGGATAAGGATGAGAAGCCTGCGAATTTGACCGATAATAAATGGCAAGATAAAAGAGATCTTGTAAATTGCACCATTAAGCTCTATTTGGTGGACAACACTCTCCAGGAGATGCTTGGCTTAACTGACCCGGCAGAGGTTTGGGAGAAGTTAGAAAGCCGGTATAAGTCCAAGTCCTTGACAATCAGGCTTCATATAAAGAAGCAATTCTATGACTTACGGTTGTCGGAATGAGGGAGCGTCAAGAAGCACCTGGACTAGTTTAACCAGATATTGATGCAGATGTCCGCCATTGACGAAGAAATCAAGGAGGAGGACAATGTGTTGGTCCTACTGGCCTCCCTGCCGGCTTCCTTTGACTATATTGTTACAATCTTGTTGTTTGGCAAGGATACATTAAAATTAGATGAGGTTATTGCTTCCCTGCTCGTGAACGAGTCAAGAAAATTACAATGGACCTCGACGACTGAGGTACTTGTGACTGAATCAAGGGGAAGAAGTAGAGGGCATGGTCAAAAACAAGGAGATAAAGCCCGCAGTAAGTCAAGGTCAATTTATCAAAACTTTGAATGTCACCACTGTGGCAAGAAAGGCCACATTAAAAAGCATTACTTTAAATGAAAGCGAAAAAATACGAAAAGGAAGAAAAGTGACAGTGGACGGGTAGAGGAAAAGTCCTCCGTCTCAGCAATCACAGCAGGCGGCCTCCTGCTAACAAGTGAAGGAGACGTGGAAAATCTGACGGACGAGGAGTCCGGCTGGGTAATCGATTCTGGTGCCACATTGCACGTCACGTCTAGAAGGCAGCTGTTCATATTCTATACTCTAGGAGATTTTGGAGTAATAAAGATGGGGAATGAAGGAATATCTCTCGTTGTAGATAGAGGAGATGTCGTCCTGGTCACAAATAACGAGACGAAGCTGATATTGAAGGATGTACGTCATGTCCCTGACATTCGGCTGAATGTCATCTCAGCCAATCGCCTGGATAATGAAGGTTATTGCAATACTTTCTCTGAAGGCGAGTGGAAGCTAACAAGAGGGTCTCTTGTTGTAGTAAGAGGAAAAAAGGCCTCCGGCCTATATGTGATGAAGGCCTGTGCAATGGCAGGAGATGTGAATGCCACAACCAGCACTGGGACGATGGACCTGTGAAATAGAAAGCTAAGTCACATGAGTGATGAAGGACTGTCCTACTTGGTCAGGAAAGACTTAATCACTGGAGAAAATGAGGAAGGACAAAAAATGTGTCCTCATTGCTTGGCTGAAAAACAAAGGAGAGTCTCATTACATGGAGACTTGTCCGGTCCAAAGGCGGAGCTCCTAGAACTAGTTCACACAGACGTGTGTAAGCCATTCAGAGAAAAGTTTTTTGGTAGAACCTAATATTTTGTTTCTTTCATTGACGACTATTCAAGAAGGCTATGGATCTACCCACTCAAGACTAAGGATCAGGTTCCTAGTATTTTTGAGCAGTTTCATGCTCTTGTGGAGCGTCAAACGGGGAAGAAGTTGAAGGCCGTCCGTAGTGACAACGGCGGCGAATACTTGGGGCCTTTTGATACTTATTGCCGATCACATGGTATTAGGCACCAAAAGATACCACCAAAGATTCCTTAGTTGAATGGAGTGGCAGAACGGATGAATCGTACGCTCTTAGAGAGAGTACGCTGCATGCTTTCCGAAGCAAAGTTTCATGCTTCGTTCTGGGCAGAAGCACTCCGGACGGCGGCCTACATTATCAACAGGTCGTCTAGTAAACCTCTGATGGGTGAAGTGGCGGAGAAGATATGGACGGGCAAGGAGCCGTCCTATGATCATCTAAAAGTGTTTGGATGCAAAGCATTCATGCATGTCCCAAGAGACGAAAGGACAAAGTTGGAGCCAAAGACGATGCAGTGCGTCTTTCTGGGCTATGGGGAAGATGAACTGGGCTACCGGTTCTAAGATCCAGCTTGTAACGTCCCCGGCGCATCCGCATTACGATATTGTCCGCTTTGGGCTGGGGAAACTTCACGGCGTCTCAAGCCATCACGCAGCCCGCACGGTTTTGTTCCTGGCAGACGGAATCTACCGCCCTCAAAACGCGTCGTCAAGGAGAAGGTATCCACGCCCTTATTATAAGTCACGCTTCGATCACCTCCCCATCCGATGTGGGACTCTACAGTCCACCCCCTTGGGGACCCGGCGTCCTCGCTGGCACACCGGATCGGATCCCGGCTCTGATACCATTTGTAACGTCCCCGGCGCATCCGCATGACGATATTGTCCGCTTTGGGCTGGGGGAACTTCACGGCGTCCCAAGCCATCACGCAGCCCGCACGGTTTTATTCCTAGCAGACGGAATCCACCGCCCTCAAAACGCGTCGTCAAGGAGAAGGTATCCACGCCCTTATTATAAGGCACGCTTCGTTCACCTCCCCATCCGATGTGGGACTCTACACAGCTACCAGAAAATTCGTCCGGTCTAGGGACGTAACCTTTGTTGAGAATGGGACGATCAAAAACATTGGCAAAGATGCCAGATGTGACGATGTGCAAACAGACCAAGTGAGCGCTGAAGCTGTCCGTCCGGCATCGTTAGAAGGAGAGGATCCTGGTCAGGAGACGGTTGAGGATAATGAAGGGGAGGTCATGGCTCCGGATGACACCACTGATGGAGTCATACCTCAACCGGCAGGGAATGTCCCTGTTAGACGGTCCTCACGCAATAGACGACCATCCGTCCGTCTGTCACCAAATGAATATGTCATGCTCACAAATGTCGGAGAACCTGAGAATTATGAAGAGGCAATGAAGGACGACAGCAAAGAGGAATGGCTGGAAGCCATGAAGAAGGAGATGAGCTCCCTTCATGAAAATCACACATTCGACTTGGTTAAACTTCCTAAGGGGAAGAAGGCCTTCAAGAATAAATGGGTCTATCGCTTGAAGCAGGACGAGAATACCAAGAAGCCTAAATACAATACGCGGCTGGTAGTAAAGGGCTTCAGTCAACAAAAGGGGATTGATTTTGATGAGATCTTTGCCCCGATTATTAAAATGTCCTCCATCAGGGTAGTGCTAGGCCTGGCTGCCGCCTAGGACTTAGAGGTGGAATAGATGGACGTCTGGACTGTATTCCTCCATGGTGAGCTTGAGGAGGAGATTTACATGGAACAACCGGAAGGGTTCAAAGCCAAAGGTAAGGAGAAACTTGTTTGTCGACTAAGAAAGAGTCTGTACGGATTAAAGCAAGCTCCCAGGCAGTGGTACAATAAATTCGAGTCAGTCATGACCAGTCAAAGGTATCGGCGGACAACTCGTGACTATTGCGTATTTGTACAGAAATTCTCGGATGATGATTTTGTTGATCTTCTTTTATACGTAAACGACATGCTGATCGTCGGACGCAACGGAGACCGGATAAAGAAACTGAAGGAGCAGCTTGGACTGTCATTTGCCATGAAGGACCTTGGATCGACTAAACAGATTCTGGTAGTCAGAATCTTACGCAATCGAAAGGTAAGGAAGTTGTGGATGTCACAAGAGAATTATATTGAGAAAGTGCTCCAACGATTCAACATGAAGAAATCAAAGCTAGTGAGTACACTATTGGCAAATCACTATAGGCTGAGCACTCATCAATACTCAACTACGGATGACGAGAAGAAATACATGAAAGGCGTTCCCTACTCATCAGCTGTGGGAAGCTTGATGTATGCTCTGGTATGCACCAGACCGGACATAACTCATGCCGTTGGGACAGTTAGCCGGTTTCTGTCCAATCCGGGAAAGAAGCACTGGTCCGCAGTAAAATGGATCATGAGATATATTCGAGGAACTTCCAAGATGTGCTTATATCTTGGAAGTGACAAACTGCAGTTGGTAGAATACTCAGACGCGGATATGGCCGGATATGTTGACACACGCAAATCCACATCGGGCTACTTGGTAAAATTTGCGAGCGGTGCAGTTTCTTGACAATCCAAGCTACAAAAATGTGTAGCTCTATCCACAACTAAAGCCGAATACATTGTAGTTACAGAAGCCTGCAAGGAGATGCTGTGGATGAAAGAGTTCGTTCAAGAGTTAGGCATCAAATAGGAAAGATATGTGGTACTTTGTGACAGTCAAAGTATCATTCATCTATGTAAGAACTCTTCATTTCATTCCAAATCTAAGTACATTGATATTCGATATCATTGGGTGCGAGAGGTGTTAGAGGAATGCCTTCTGTCATTGGACAAGATTAGCACGGAAGAGAACGTGGCAGATATGATGACAAAGATTCTACCGAACGAGAAGAATGAGGCATGTTGCAAGATAGTCGGACTAACGGAGTTAACTTCCTCACGATCGAGATGGGAAGTTTGTTGGAAATCTTTCTCGTGAAGAAGTTTCGATCAACGGGATGTTGACCAGATGGACGGTCAACAGGACGTTGACCGGCTGAAAAATCAAGTTGACCGTTTTAGCTGAGGACTCTCAGGACAACTGTGATGACGGTCAACAGAATATTGACCGGTCTGTTTGAGAAGGCGGTCAATAAAGTTGACCGTCTCATTAAGGCAACACAGAGCACCTGCTATGCCTGAAAGGGAGTAGGTTGACCTGTCTGTTTAGGTAACATTGAAAACTCAAAGACTGCAGATCTGTTGCTGTTGCTACTGCTGCTACAGGCATGCACCACCTACTGCTAAGCTTATACATGCTTCTTGGGAACCGTGCACCAACCATAAAGGATGACGTGGTGGTCCAACTGCTGCCAAGTCTTTATATATTCTTATATAAATATATGTGTAAGTAGGCTGGGAGAGTGTGGTGCAGAGAGAAGTTGTTGTAAGCAGAAAGAGCTGAGTAGAGTGTGAGTGTGTGAGAGTAAGAAAGAAAAACAGATGAGAGGAAGAAAGTCCAACTGTGTGTGTGTGCATTTTCGCCTTACTGTTTTTATAATCTCTATCTCATATATAGTACAATTTTACAGACTTAACGTCCCGTGATTTTTCCTTGATTCATAAGGGTTTTCCACGTAAATATCGGTTGTCATTATTCTTCCATTCCTTTTCTTCAATCTTTTTGTACTTGTGACGGTAGGCCGTCCCATTTTCGGCCAACAAAAAATACATATATATATTATAAGAATTGTATGCTATTAATAATTATATTTAAGATATTGATAACTAATAGTCATAATAAAATTACAAATGAGTTGAACATAACTTTACTTGCCATCGATTTGTAAATATGATGAGATTTAAATTAGGCTCAAGAACAAGTCATCAAATTTTTCTTTTTTGGGTAAACAAGTCATCAAATTCTGAAATTTATATTGGTTGGACATATTTATAGTCCTTGTCAAACCTAAAACCAAAATTCTGATTCACAACAATAAGCTAAACAATCCTTGTTTCCTAATTCCAATTCATTTCTAAGCTTAATTTGTTAATTTTGTTTAAAAAGGTACGAGTTGGAGCTCAAGATCACTCGAGCTTGGGCTAGCTTGAGCACAATAAGTCAAGCCTAAACAAATCCTCGATGGTCAGTTTTGGTCAAACCCAATTAAATAAATACCAAATCATTAGGTAATAAAGATAGGCTAAATTTGATTTTATTTGTTTTTCTATGATTAATTAAGATCAATTAGGTTACACCTTATAAATTAAGCGTAAAATAATTTTTAATCATGTTTTTTTTTTTTTTTTTGGTTTAGTTTTTGTTTGGTCTAATTTATTCAGTAACTCATCTACTCAAAATGTTAAGTTAATTTGAACAGAAATTTTTAAAAATATCCTCTACATAGTGTTTAGAAACACCTAAAAAACACCCAATAAATTATAACTTCTCTAAAGCCGTTTAGAAAAGTTTTACCCCCAAAAAAAAAATTTATTGGCAAATTTATTAGGAGAAAATATTATATAGTCTCCTTTGTCTTTTTCAGGAACAAAAGCCGGGCTAAAATCTATACCTAATCAAATATCGAGCAATCCTGAATTAGCAGATCAACTTACGAGGATTATTATATATTTGCATTTCCAAATATATAATAAGTTTTAAATGCTCTATTTTTAAATGCTCACAGCTATAAGTTTTTTAATTGTTTTTGCCGTTGATATACTTAATAATACAAATACCCTCTCATTTTATTAATTTTTCTTTTTTCATTTTTTTTCAGACCAAATACTGAGTACCCCCCATTACTATTGTTTTTCCTATTCTAGGA
>JAODPA010070870.1:0-31240 GCA_025585075.1 Nepenthes mirabilis | reverse complement strand
ATATAATCTAAAAATATAATAAAAAGTACACAAAATTAATAGAGATCAATAAAATTAAAGAAACTTAGAATCAACAATATAGAAATTAATATCTCAAGTTCCAAAAGTATATGGTTCTAAGAATTCACATTGATCAAACCAAATTCTATGATCTTAATAAGAATTTGGCAGCTCAGACATGTGATCTCTGGTTGAAGTAAACTATGCCATGTCAATAATCCCAACACAAATGTGGCGACCCAAATACGTCAACCCCCAACCATGTCAGATTGTCTGCATCAACAAGCTGAATAAAAAGAATTTTTTATGATCATATATTTTTTCAATGGTGAACCTATAGCTAATGATCTCGACAACTTACCATCACTCTCAGAGTATTGTCTAATTGTCTCACAACTATTATAAATACGAAAATCATCTATATTCCAATAACTCTCCAGCACTCTCAGAGTAGTGCTTCATCAGCTCACAGCCACCACCTATAGTTGGGCATTTGTAGTTTTAACGAATTTACATTATTTTTTAAAGTGGTACTTAATCACCTCATAACCACCCCTAATGGTATGACCCTCTATAATATCGGTTATTCTCCATCCCCCTCAGAGTGATGTTTGATTGCCTCACAATTATCCTCGGTGGTAAGACCCACTTTTAAATATCCCAAATATCCAAATCTTGACAACTCCAATAGGTTTTATTAAAAAATATAGTACAAGTATATTATTGAGATTATAAAAATAGTCTCGATATTGAATAATGAGAATCACGCTAGAGTCTCCCAGCGTCACACATTCAGATATTTTAGTATCATTATATATATTATTTTATCTTGTCCATAAAATATAAAATCGTATCGACTATGTAAAACTTAATCATGAAAACTCTCAGAGTCCTATATTGTTATTACACATAATTTGATACCCCAATTTACTAATGTTAGTATCATTAATAACCATGATTAGAATATAACCTCAGATAAGAGTTATCACCTATAAACATAAGCCAAAATGAAGTAATCAAGATATGATGAGCCATCATTAAAATTGAGGGATTAAATCATTATTTTATAAAAAATTCACAATAACATATTAAATATGTCATCCAATCAATTTGTTATGACTTTATTCTTAACATTTTTCATAATTATTATTTACTATAAAAAAATCTCACTAATCATATTCAATTATCTAAATTAAAATCGTAGAAAATTGTTCTATTATGCGCCACCTAAAATATATTCCTAAAAAATTAATAATACAATCAGTATTCCAAATAAATACACAAATATTTTTCAACCACTAAACAATTAATTCAAATAGTATATTTGGTGGGTACGACTGTTAATGAGCATACATGAAGAAAAGCTACCACGGCCATAATGTAAAATAGGTTGGATAGTATTGAGGCCCAAGAATACAAGCTCAACGTCTTATTAATTGAATTACTTCTACGTGTCATGAGCACAATCCCGAATAACATAATCACTCAAGTTAAATCAGAAGGCTTTTAACTACTCTAGTTAGACTTCTGAAACCTTAACCACTACAAATCACTACAATTAATCCTATTCGGTTAGTCTTATCCATTGTAGCAACACTCATCATGAAAAAATGGATATCTGAATATTGTATAAAATGGAAGAGCATCCAAGAGAAAGGGGGACCAAAAAAAGGGAAAAATAAGACCACTCTCCATTTAGAGTCTCTTACTTGGATTGTTGAATGAATAAGGATTATAATAAAACTCTTAAACCAAATACTCATTTTGACTTTTCTCTTTTAGAATTTTCTCTCTATATTTTTAGACGATAACTTACTTGAACATCGGAGGGTCTTTTAGGGGACAAGCCCCGATTGTACTCTGATTCTTGGTTTAGTTGTAGTGTACGGGTCTTGGATCGTTAAAGATGGAGTGGAGATTCAACTCACAAAGAACGTGTATTCGAGACCCGTCACGAATCCGGATCCTGGTACGCATCATTGGGCCGTCTGTGGAAAACTCAACAAAAAGCCAACTTACTACTACACTCATAGAACCGTGGTAAACACCAGAAGACACACCAACGTGCTCGGAGATGTAACTTCCCACAGCAACAACCCTCCAGCAAGTAGTCGTGGGGAAGATCGAAAAATGATCATGACGGAGACTATGAACGATCGAATGGTAAACATGGCGGAGGCGATCTAAACTCTTTGTGCCCAATTGGGGCAACAAAAGCAAGAAGTCCCACAAGTGGTCCCACAAGCAGTGGCAGTTTCAATTGCAAGCACTCTTGCTTCAAAAAGGAGCCGGAGGAGGAAACGTGGAGTGAGAAATATTGAGCAACCTGTTGACCAAGAAAGGGAGTATTCCAACAATAGAGATGGAGGTCGTTCACGGTTAGAGGGGCAATTAGGCTCGAGATTTGAGGAAGAAAGCCCTGAGTGGCGAAACCCTCGTTATTCAAGGAACGAACGGAGACCTCCTAATCACGATGTGGTCTCCTGCAACATGCAACCCATTGAAGGAAGTCATTAATCTAACAGGCCAAACCATCCAGAGTTGAGGGATTACCTCAACGAGAAAAGATCGACAGCAACAGCATCCCATCAAGCAAATGACAGGCTGGATAAAGTCTGGGAACACTTGTTCCGTGATAGTGCAAATAGGCACTATACAGATTTGAGAAGATCTCCTTTCACGATGGAGATTAGGACTTGTCAACTACTGTATAAATTTAAAATGCCTTCGTTGATGCCTATGATAGAAGTGGTGATCCAATAGATCACCTTGACAACTTCCATACCCACTTGAGTTTTCAAGGTCTAGACGAGATGAGCATGTGTCAGTGTTTTCCCCTAACACTAAAGAGAGATGCTTGAATTTGGTTCCATCGTTTGGCACCAAATTCGATTCATTCGTTTGAAGAGTTAGCAAATTGTTTTCTGTCCCAATTTTCCTCCAGTAGGAGGATTGAAAAACAACATTGGCATTTGGCTCATATCAAGTAAGGGCCAAGGGAAAATTTGAAAAGCTTTTTAGGAAGGTTCACTGTAGAAGCCCGACGGATTCCTCGGCTTACTGATAAAGTTAAGTTGAACACATTTATGAACATTTTAGAGTATGGTGACTTTTTTAAACACCTGGCCCACAAGGATCTCAGAACGGTTTTTAAGGTGGAGACAATCACTCGAGCTTACATAGCAGCGGAGGAAGCAAACGAGGCAAAGAACCCTAAACGAAATGATCGCTCACAGCATGAATAAAATGGAAGGAAAAGGAGTGGAGACCGTGGAGACCGTGGAGATTTGCGTAACTCAAAGAAGCAGGCCAGGTTTGAGCCAGGGGTTCGAATGGAATATAAACCCTTAAACCTAACTCCGTTGAATGATTCTAGGGAAAACATTCTGATGGAGATAAAAGAGAAAAAGTTCCTGAAATAGCCAAAACTAGTTAAGAACCCAGAGGGAGGTAATTATTCCAAATACTGTGATTACAATCGATATCGGGGACACATCACGGAGGAATGCAGAATCTTACAGAGAGAAATTGAGAAACTTACCAAAAAGTATCACCACAAAAAATATATGAAGAATCTAGGGTAGGCTCATAGGGGAGAAGGAGGAGAAGAGTAGGAGCAACAATGCCACAGGAACAGAGTAGTAGTAGGAGTGATTGATATGATATCAATTATACCGTAGAAGAAGCACACTCTGGACCAAGTAGGAGATGTAAAAAAAAAGAGGCTAATGGTAGAGGGTAGGAATGATTTAATTTCTTTTGATGAGAACGATATAAGCCATGTACAAGTTTCTCATTTTGATCCACTTGTAATTACTGCACTCGTTTTAGATGGTGAGGTGGTTTACCAACTAAAACGAGTTTTCGCAGATAATGAAAGCAGTAATAATTTGCTCTATATCAATACCTTTTTTAAGTTAAGATTAAAAAAAATTAACTTAAACCTGCTAGTGGACCCCTTTACGGACTAGACAATGAACCAGTCTCCGTTCAGGGAACTATATGACTGGAAGTCACATTGGGAACGTTTCCCAGAACAGCGACTCATGTGCTCACTTTTCTCGTGGTGAATTTGCCTTTCGTTTATAATGCCATCTTAGGCCAGCTGTGTCTGATGGCCTTTGGGGAAGTAACGTTAATCTTACACTTAAAGATGAAGTTTTCTATACCATCAGATTTTGGTGAAATTTTAGGTAACCAAGTTACTGGCCGTTCGTGCTATTTAACGCAGGTATCTCAAGCAGTACCAGAATGGCCAGTTGAAGACTTGGACTACCGAGATAAAGTGACGTTACAGCAGGCTTGACCTGGTGATACAACTGAGCGTGTACTTTTTGACCCAATTGATCCGGAGAAGTATGTGCAAATTGGGAGTTCTCTCTCCGAACTTTTTCGAGAACAGCTTATTTCTTTTCTGAAGTAGAATGTAGATGTGTTTGCGTGGTCTCCCGTTGACATGCTTGGAATCCAGCCAAATGTAATGGTCCACAAGTTTGGGCTTGACCACAATCACAAGCTGATCAGGCAGAAACGGAGAAACCATTCCACAAAAAAACTTATTGCAATTCGTGAAGAAGTAAAAAAGTTAATCGACATTGGGTTTATAAGAGAGGTCCAGTGTGATGAATAGGATTATTTTTCTTAAATAACCTCCGTCAATAAATATCAAATATTCATGCCCAAAAATAATAATATAAATTTCTACAAAAAATTGTATAAAGTTCTGTTTGTAAATTGAAAGTTTGCCAAAATACAAACACCTGAACAAAATCCTCTACAATAATCCACAACATTTATCAACAAATCACAAATAAAAACAACTCGATTCCATAGGATCTCCAATTGCCACGACACCCCAGGTGGCAGTGGCATAATAACTCAGGTATAACGTCGGCTAGAAAGGATGGCAACTAAAGAAAAACCCATCATGATCACAACTTTACCTGTGGAAGCATAATAACCATATATACATCAAAAAATAACCATACAATCATCTATAATAAAATCATCACAGAAGACGCAAAATATATATTCTCTGAGTACTCAAAATTAATTACAGGTTCCTATTTCATACAAAATAAACAACTACGTCTTCAAGCTCCACACTTGAAGTCAGCTGCCTATCACGCTCCTACGACTTACTCAGTCTCGTCGAGCAACAGTGCATTCTCATCTGAAAAGAGACATAGTAAGGGTGAGCGTATAGTTCAACAAGTATAATTATACATTACTTCAAACGATAAAGATTAATGGAAAAAGATAATGCGATGGGGCAATATGCACTCACTATTTAAAAGGAAACGTGAGAGAAAAGGAACATTTTGGAACACACAATAACGTTAGACAAAATTTTCATGTATCTTTATTATTTACATTAGTCTTTACGGACCTGAACCAATAGGTTATACTGACTAACGATATGAGAGGATGAGAAAAGGATCATGATATCCCATATGATTTAAGGTCCAAACGACGTACTCGACGTCCAAACAAACTGCCCAAACTGCCCATAATAGGCCAAACACTACGTGGCTTAGCGGCGTGCCAATCACCCACTACCCTAACCTCCCGCGGTCCAGAGGTAGTCCCTATCATTCCACAATAGTATCCTAAGGCGTGCAACAAGTATCACCTGCAAACACAAGCGGCCGAGTTACATGGCCAAAGGAACCCTTGGGCTCCTACCATAACGCTAATAGTCAGCCAAAGAATACTACCCAATGAATATAAGTCTATGATCCTAGTTTCAAGATTCATAATCCTTTTTGAGAGAGAATCCACCAAACTCATATCACAAATATCTCCATATTGGAGATCCAATCCATCAAATTTCAAAATGTGGAATTTCCCTCCAAATTTTCACAAACTTCTTATTTTACTTGTGGACTTACGCTTTCTAACAAATCCAAATCACATGCATAAATATCATAATTCATAGAGAAGAGTGAAATTTCTCACCACATTAGATGAAATTCAATTTGAGGTTCTCCGGATACATTGCTCTTGCAAACGGTGGTTATATACACATTCCGAAGCTTGCATTTACATTTAAACAATTAAACATGAATCTCATAACAATTAAATAGAGTAAAAGCATGGAAATTTGCCATTTGATTCCTAGATGAACAGTAACAATGGCTATTTAGAGCTCCTAGATGCAGCGAACGGATTGTAACTTGTGAAATTGGACATCCGGTCGATATATATGTATAATTCGGACGTGGTAATTCATATTTTGAGGTCAATTTAACGTAATACGAAGGTGGGAGAATGCAAATTTCCAATTTCATCTCGGGTGAACAACATCAAGGAGCATTTAGAGCATCCGGATGTCGCGATCGAGTTGATTCTTGTGAAATTGGACGCCCGATCGATATGTATACATATTTGAAACGTGGTGACTTACATTTTAGGGTCAATTTAAGAAAATATGGAGGAGAAAGGGGAAATCCCGTTTTGGACGTTGGGTTAGGGTTTCACAAATCCCATCTGGACGAATCGGTAACCAAAACGGATAATAAACTACATATTCGTTGAACTCTAGACCTGGGTAATAAATTTTTCATATTTTGGGTGGGTATCGAGATGAAAATACCTGATGAAAAACAAGAAACAATTGAAAGAGAACGAGAAGTAAATATGAGAATACTTGACTCGACGCGTACTATCACTTTTATAACTAGCTCTCGAACAGATTCGGACTCTGTGGCCCCGATCTCCTCCTTTCTCTCTCTTGTTCGTCGCTCCCTTACTCTCCCTCTCTCTGGAAATGTTCAAAACGAAGCAGAAAAATTGTGCACAGCCTTTTATAGTCGACTGATGCTCGAGCGCCACCAAGGCGGACCACATTGCCAACGTTGGGCCTCAAGCGCCATTTGGGCGCATGGCGAGTGAGAGTTTCGAGCGCAACTCAGGCACAGGTCAGGCCTGCATCGAGCCCGCAGCAAGCCTACTTCGTTTTTTCACTGTTCGGGACCCGTTTTGACCCTTCTAACCGAACGTTTCATATCCTTGAACTCTAATTTTAATTATATATCCTTAATAGGCCATGATTATCATAATTTAAAACCCAAAATCTTATTTACAAATCAACATTTCTTGATTTACAACTTCGGCCCCCTGTTTAGCCAATTTCGGATCTTTTGGCTTTTCAAACCTATTCCTCCTGTATCCTTTGACCTCAATTCACCTATTTTAACTTAATTACCTCCCAATTACTATATTTTAAAAATCCAAAACCTCACCACTCATATTAACCATATCTTGGAAACAATACCTTACAATACCCAACTTCCTGTTTCTACTTTCGGACTCAATTTTTCACATTCTAAATCTAATCATTGATCATTATTACTTTGATTACACCCAAATTATAGTATTTTAAAACTCGAGTTATCACATCCAGTATCCTGACTAGCTCTCTAATGTGGTGCTTGTGAAGAAAAGTAATGAAAAATGGAGAATGTGCGTGGACTTTACTAATTTGAATAAGGCCTATCCTAAGGACAGTTACCCGCTACCCAGAATTGATACCCTGGTAGACTCTACAGTCGAGTATGAATTACTAGGCTTTATGGACGTTTATTTTGGATACAACTAGATCAGGATGAACCAAGATGATGATGAGCATACCTCCTTCATGACTGACTAATGCACATATTGTTATAAAGTGATACCTTTTGATATCAAGAATGCGAGAATCACTTATTAGAGGCTGGTAAATAAAATGTTCAAGGTTCAAATTGGCAGAAACATAGAGGCATATGTGAATGATATACTTGTAAAAAGTAAGGTCACCTGTGACGACATTCAAGATTTGAAGGAAGCCTTCGAGACAGTCTAAAAATATCAAATAAAATTAAACCCAACTAAGTGTATTTTTGGAGTGAACTCCGTGATGTTCCTAAGCTTCAAAGTCTCCCAGTGTGGGATCGAAGTTAATCCTGAGAAAATTAAGGCCATAATAGATATGACATCACCAGCAACAGTGAAGAATATCTAGAGATTAATTGGGAGGCTTGCAACTTTATCCCGGTTCCTGGCCAAGTCAATGGAGAAATACCTCCCATTCTTTAACGCTTTAATGGGTACAAAAGCAAATGGTTTTATCTGGACAGCTGACTGCGAGACTGCTTTTGAGGAATTGAAGGATTATTTGTCTAGTCCTCCTCTATTGACTTCACCAAAGCAAAATAAAGATTTGTATTGTACCTGGCCATTTCGGGGACCGTGTTGAGTTCGATTTTAATCAGGTATACAACGGCTAATGTACTACGTCAATAAAATATTGGCGGATGCTGAGACTCGTTACTCACATACAGAGAGAATGGCCTTGGTACTTGTTCATTCAGCACGAAAATTGCAGCCATATTTCCAGGCTCATAGGATTATTGTCCTTATTGACCAGCTTTTGAAAGCTATGTTACAAAGGCTTGACATGTCTGGAAGATTAATAAAGCGGGCAATATAATTGGATGAGTTTCACATTGAGTTCAGATCAAGGCCGGCAATCAAAGGTCAGGCCTTAGCAAACTTCATCGTTGAAACCACGACCGAAACTCAGGCCACCTCTGTTGGAGATGAAGGCATCTGCCAAACAGTTGAACTGCCCTGTTAGACTTTACACGTTGATGGGTCATCAACGCAATCCGGGAGTGGAGCCAGAATAGTCATGAAGACTCCTGATGGAAAAGAGATCACTTATTCCTTAAGGTTTGGATTCCCAGCCACTAACAACTTGGGTGAGTATGAAGCCTAGTTAGCTAGGCTCAGACTGGACAGAAAATGTTTGGCAAAGCGTGTAATTGTGTACAACGACTCTGAACTGATCGTGAACTAAGTTCAAAGAAACTTTGACGTAGCTAGTCCCTTACTTAAAAACTACTTAGTAAAAGTAAAAAGTATGGAGCAAGGCTTTGACAAATTGGAGGTAGTTCACATCTCCCGCGCAGACAATGGAAAAGCAGGCCAACTGGCTAGGGCTGCAGCCACTGAAAATCTTGAGCAATATTCAAGATATCCACAAGAAATAATGGAGATTCCAAGTATTGAGGAGTATGAACAATAAGTTCTACAGATTATGGACCAGGAGAATTAGATGACCCCATACTGAAAATATTTGACGGATGGAATTCTGTCGGAGACTCCCGAGGATGCCAAACGCATAAAAAAGACAGCGGGTTGGTATGCTATTGTGGATGAAAAAATGTATCGTAGAGCATCTTCAACCCCATATCTCAAATGCCTCACTTCGAAGGAATCAGATTACGTCATGGGTGAGATCCATCTTGGCATATGTGGATCCCATATTGGAGAAAAAAATTTACCCTTCAAAATCATGATGCAGGGTTATTAGTGGCCCACAATAAAAAAAAAGGTGCAATGGACTTTGTTAAGAGGTGTAAAAACTGTCAACTGCACGGAAAAATACTCCATCAGTCGCCAATTGAGTTGAAGACCTTACAGACACCGTGGCCCTTTGCATAGTGGGGGCTTGATATCCTTAGCCCGTTTCCAGTGGCCTTAGGTCAAAGAAAGTTCGTTATTGTAGGGATCGATTATTTTACCAAATGGGTAGAGGCTTCTCCTTTAGCAAAAATAATTGAACATAATGCCATAGAATTTGTGCGACAAAGTATTATTTGTCGGTTTGGGATTCTAGATGTTATAATAACCCACAATGGGACTCAGTTTACTGAAAAGCATTTTACTAGATACTGCACAAGTTTGGGCATCAGACTAGCTCATACTTCAGTGGCTTATCCAGAGGCTAATGGATCGGTGGAAGTGACTAACAGGACTTTATTGCATGAGTTGAAGACGAAAATGGAAGATGCATGGGGTTCCTGGGCAGACGAATTGTCAGCAATACTGTGGTCTTACAGAACAACTCCTAATGAACCAACTCGAGAAACTCTATTCAATCTATGCTTTGCAATGAAAGCAGTGATCCCAATGAAAATTGGACTATCCAATTTGAGAGTTGAAAACTTCGAGCCTCTTAGCAATAGCCAAAGACTTAAGGAACACCTTGACCTGCTCTATGAGGTTTGAGAAATAGTCAAGGTGAGAACGGCTACTTACCATCAAAGAGTTGAACGTTACTACAATAAAAGAGTAAGAGCTTAAAAGTTTGACGTTGGAGATTTAGTCTTATATAGCATAAAAGCCACTAGGAAAATCCTCAATAAAAATAAATTGTCTCCAAATTAGGAGGGTCCATTTATTATGTCAGCCATCCTCCGGGATGGTACTTACAAATTGCACAATCAAGAAGGTAAGTTAGTTCCTAGAACGTGAAATGTAGTTCACTTAAAGAAGTTTTTTCAATAGCTCAAAGATCCAGGTAAATAGTGTAAGCTTTTCATGTAATTATATTATATTCAGTATCATTGAAATATTTTGCTTTCTTATGATGTCGTATGCCTTTTTAATCTTGTCATTTTATCTTTATTATTATTTTATTTGAATGTGTATGTATGTCTCAAACCAAACCGGCCTAAATTGTCTCTAAGTCTAGTGAGATTTCCACCTCACTTGTTCCCTGACCCAAAGGCGGTCAAAAAGAATATTGATACAGTTATCGAGCGGTCCACTGGCGATCAAAATTTTGGATCCGTTCCAACCAACCTAACTGGTTAAATGATTAAACCTTAGGGGGCTGTTTAGCATGCGTGTTTCGACTTCCTACTTTAGGGACGAGCACCTTCAATCAACCATGACCTGTAAATTGGATGTCAAAATTATCTACAATCCCAATTTCGTTAAAGCCCGATGTCAATAAAGAATGAATCCAAAGGCTTGACCGGAAAATGATTATCTACGTAACAATTAGACAATTAAAAAAATGCTGGTATATCATTAAACCAGTACAATGTCAAGATTACATAATTAAATAATTGTTCATCCTTGGGAACTCAGAGGATGAGAAGAGCTTGGCTCTCCAGAATCAGAAAAACCCCATAAGTCAGAGAAGCGCTGAACACCTCTATTTCTTTCATCAAACAAGTTGATTAGAAACTGTGGATCAATCACCAGGATAACTTGTTTGCATGAATTGACACCATCCA
Source organism: Nepenthes mirabilis (assembly GCA_025585075.1). Lineage (NCBI taxonomy): Eukaryota > Viridiplantae > Streptophyta > Magnoliopsida > Caryophyllales > Nepenthaceae > Nepenthes > Nepenthes mirabilis. The sequence continues at coordinate 20,171 of JAODPA010070870.1, read as the reverse complement.
AAATTCGGGCACTCAGCACTTGTCCCAACTCCTCAGGTCTAACACAAGTCCTTAGCTCAGAACGTAGATGTGCATTTTCTCTCTAGAGATCTTCAACTTGAAAGCTGGCTAGCTCAAGGGTATCCTTGGCACCCAAAAGTTCTTCAATCTGTTGGCTGGCCTACACAAGATCTTCCTTGGTATTCTGCAACTTAGCTTCAAGACTGGAATTTTGTTCTTGGAGCTGCTATAAAACATTGGAATCAACTCAAGTCATCCGCAAAAGGTTGATCTCATCCTTCAGTTGACAAAACCACAATTTTCTTTAATGAAGACCAATCCCTAATGGATCCATCATTTTTTCATCCTGTGGGACCACCAAATAAGTAAATACATGAGGTGAACGTTTATATCATTTAATGGATGGGATTAATTGAATACTTATTGTGAGAAATTTACCTTTGAGAGCAACCTCAATAAGAGAAATCCTTGCCCCTGTTGCCGGAGTGGATTCAGGCCGACTCCCAACAGGACTTGGGTGAGACATTGAACCCGTGGAGCCTAAAACGAACGGTCATGCAGGAGGATGATCTCTGGCGTCATCTGGCTGGAACGATGGAGATGTCAGATTAAATGTTGGAGGCTCTTGATGAGAAGTCTCCTCTCTACCAACCACTCCAGTAGTTTCCTCAGCAGTTTCCTCTGTAGTGGGCTGATAAGTTGATGGCCCAGCCTGGGTGTGAGAAGAGGCAGGCAGCAATGCCTCTTCTACACAGACATCTTCAACTTCAACCTGAGGTCCACTTTCGACAAGTTGCACAACATCAGCCGATTGGCCCGTGATCTCATAAGTAATCAGGGGCTCCATGGAAATTGCTAAAGGGCCCTCACTAGTAAATAACTCGAGTCCAGAACCCATCTCTAACTTTGGCTACAGACCCGTTTGAACATGAGGGTCTGAAGTTGTGCTCCCAAGGCGTGAAACTTTTGGCTTAGGCCCAGAAGGGTTTGCCTCAGCAGATCGAGAGGCAACTCGCCGCCTTCGTGATGAAGTAGCTTTGGACTTTGTGCCATCGATTTTTCTTTCATGAATTGCAGGTGGAGACGCAGGGATCACCACAATTTCTTCTCCACCAGTCACCCATTCAGTGAAGACCATCAAGTCCGGTGACAGAACGCAGTCTTTATTCTTATCAATAACCCTTCTCCTTAAGAATCTCGGTAAACAACTTAGCATACGCCTCATCTTCTGGAATAACCCTACTAGTAAGTGAGTCGGCGAATCTTCCCTAGCCACTGGGAATATCAACAGATAACTTCAAAAAGAAAAATCTATCTTTTCAATCCCTAACAGACTCGTAAATCAGCCCCAAGAGGCCTATCTCCCTTGGGGATAACCAAATCCAATTGCTGCTTTGCACAAATCGAAAAATAACCTTTGCGGCGAAAGAGTTGAATATTAAACCACGAAGACGGAAAAGCATACAAATGATACAGAGATACCTAATTGCGTTCGCATGGAATATGGCTATTGGAACGCCAAAGTCTCTAAACATTTGAAGTAACTCGTGAGCGATAGGAATGCGAAGACCATTCCTAAAATAAATCTCATAAATGGTAATAAAATCTTCTGGTGGAGTACAAGCCCATTCGTTTTCGCCAGGAATCAAGTACAGGATATCTTTGGGTGTCCAGAACTAGGAATACAGTCTCTCCACATCTTCACCAGTAAGAACTGATTGAACGTTAGCGGCACAAGTAGTAGCCATGAGGTGGTACTCAATGAAGAAGAGAAATAATAGGAAGGCACAGAAGTTTGAGAGGATGTTAGGGTTTAAAATTGAAGACGAAGATGAAAGTTAACCCGCAGCAGTGTCGAATTTATAACGAAATTTTTTTGTTTTGAAAGGGTGCCACTTTCGAATTAAAAAGATGCACGTTTTCAAGGTACGAAATGATTGCAAATCACTTTGAAAATCGTCCTCTTTAATGATATGGGAAACGACACCCAATGTAAATCATGGTTGATTGGTTGCTATTAACTGAACCTCTTCGGAGACCCCTTTTCTCTAGAGATCCCATCTTTTCTCTAGAGACCTTTTCCTATAGAGAATTCATCTCTTTTAAATTCTCCTGTGACCTTATCTTTTCTCTGGAGATCTTATGTCTTCTTATCTCTTCAGAAGCCTTATCTTTTCTCTGGAGACATTTTTCTCTAGAGATCTCATCTTTTTTTCGGAGACCTTTTTCCTCAGGAGATCTTATCTCTTCTAAATTCTCTAGAGATAACTTTCTCCGGAGACCTCATCTTTTCTCCAGAGATTTTTTCCTCTTTTTATCTTATCTTTTTTTTATCTCTTCAGAGACCTTATCTTTTCTCCAGAGACATTTTTCTCCGAAAATTTCATCTTTTTTTCGAAGACCTTTTTTCTCCGAAAATCTTATCTCTTCTAAATTATCCAAAGACCTTTTTCTCCAGAGACCTCATCTTTTCTCCGGAGATCTTATCTCTTCTTATTTCTCCAGAAACCTTATCTTTTATGCGGAGACCTTTTTCTTCGAAAATCTCATCTTTTCTTCGAATACCTTTTTCTCCGGAGACCTCATCTTTACTCTGGAGACCTTTTTTCTCCCAAGATCTTATCTCTTCTAAATTCTCCGAAAACCTCATCTTTTCTCTAGAGATCTTATCTCTTCTTATTTCTCCGGAGACCTCATCTTTTCTCCAGAGATTTTTTCCCCGGAGATCTTATCTCTTCTTATCTCTCTGGAAATCTTATCTTTTTTCCAGAGACTTTTTTCTTCGGAGATCTTATCTCTTCTAAATTCTCCGGAGACCTTTTTCCCCGGAGACTTTTTTCCTCCGGAGATCTTATCTCTTCTAAATTCTCTGGAGATCTTTTTCTCCAGAGATTTCATCTTTTCTCCAAAAATCTTTTTTCCTCGGAGATCTTATCTCTTCTAAATTCTCCGGGGACCTTTTTCTCCGGAGACCTTATGTTTTCTTCGGAGATGTTATCTCTTCTTATCTCTCCGGAGATATTATCTTTTTTCCGAAAACCTTTTTCTCCAGTGATCTTTTCTCTCCGAAGATCTCTTTTTTTTTCGGAGATCTTATCTTAGTGGAGACCATATGTTTCTTGAGATCTTATTCACTCCTGACCAATTCTGTTCCCGATTGATTTCAAGGAAGTCAACTGCAAAGTGTTTCCACAAAGGTAGCTATAGAGAGCAAATTAGAAAGGAGTTCGCTATCAGTGAATATACCAGAGGTTTAAAACACAAAACCTCAAACATGGGGGGCGGGGCTAGTGATAGTACGACTATTAATGGGCCTACATAAAGAAAAGTTATCTGTTCTATAATGTAAAATGGGTTGAATAATATTGAGGCCCAAGAACACAAGTCCAATGTCCCATTCATTGAACTACTCTTGTGAGTCATGAGAACGATCCCGGATATCATAACCACTCAAGTTAACTCAGAAGGCTTTTAATTGCTTCAGTTAGACTTTTGAAGCCTTAACCACTACAAACCGTTGTCATTAATCCTATTCGGTTAGTTTTATCCATTGTGGCGTCACTCATCATGGAAAAAATGAACATCTGGATATGGTATAAAATGGTAGAGCATCCAAGAAAAAGGGGGACCGAAAAAAGGGAAAAATAAGACTACTCTCCGTTTAGAATCCCTTACTTGGATTGTTGAACGGACAAGGATTATAATAAAACTCTTAAACCAAATACTCATTTTGACTTTTCTCTGTTAGAATTTTCTCTTTATATTTTTAGACAAAAATTGACTAGAATGTCGGAGTGTCGTTTGAAGGAAAAATCCCGATTATATTATAATTCTTGGTTTAATTGTGATGTGCAGGTCTTGGATCATTGAAGATGGAGTAAAGATCCAACTCGCAAAGAACACGTATTCCAGACCCGTCACAAATTCGAATTCTAATACGTATCAATATTGATATCCTAAAATACACATTTTTCTTATAAATTTCATCCGCACAGCAGCCCGCAGCAGCGCACAGCAGCAGCTCCCCTTCGTCGGAGCCGCTTGATCGCGATGTGAACAGTCACAAGTGCCTGACGCCCTGTTTTTGCCGCGACGCAAGACTTCTCTCGTTTTCTCTCGAATTTGAATTTTTCAATGATATTTGACACACAACGCTTACAAAATCTTCATACATAATCATTATACAACTAATAGAACCGAAAATAGAAGTCAAAAATTACAAATTAATACCCAATTCCATGATTTTTTCAAAACCCCTGTTTTTATACCATTTGCGGATTTCTCTCAAATTCGACAGCATGAGGAAAATCTTATTAAAAAAATATGAATAATTAAAGATACTATATATCTACTTTATGATTTTATAACAATCGAATTAATGAATTACTTACCGATTAACACGTATAAATCCGTTCCCTTGTTTTGCTTCTCAGTTTTGTGGCCTTCCACCTTGAGAGGTTTATTTTCAGAAATTCGTTGTCCGGACTTAATTTTGGCCTCAAATATTTGTATAAAACAATTGTAATCCGTTATTTACTTGTCAGTATCCTTTTTATTGGTCGAATTACGCATTTGATTGTCCAATTAAGGGCAAATTCTGCGCCTCCCCTGTTTTTCCATGCCCATTACATAACCATGAAGCATCCGAACTTTGGCCACGATTCAGCGGACTTTGATCCATGTGGCTCTTAAATTTATCCTTGAGGTGTAATATTGTCTTATGAATAAATTAATTTCTCAATTAAGTCTAAATTAGGCTTTGATTTGGAGGATTTTGAGTAAGGATTTGGTCCATCTGCAAAGTTCAGTTTAACTGGATTAATTCTAATTAAGGGATAATTAGGCCTTATTTTTAACTTATAAGTATTCCATTGTTTTATCTAATTGATATATATTAAAAGTCCTAACTTATTTGTTCAATTGAAATTTTAATTTACCACAAATAATTTAGTCCTTTCTAAAATTTAGGACAATATTTTAGAATGCTAAATTATTACAAAATAATACTTAAATTAACCAATATTTTTACTCAAAATATTTGCATCCTAAAATGGGTCCCAAAATTATCCCAAATTCATCCAAATTTACATACGGATTTACATTTGTAATTTTCTTATAAAAATCCAGAATGTTACAAACTTTTCCTTTCAAAAATTTTATCCTTGAAATCATATCATCAATATAATCTCAAAAAATGGAGGAATGGGTATTTCACATGCATATTTTCTTTAATTTTTTATATATTTTTCTATGTTTTGATTATTTAAGAGACTATTAATTAGCAATATCGTCTTCATATTGAGCACCCGGCTTATATGATGAAGAATCCAAATAGTTCTTTACCATGTAACAAGTTCTCTTGAACTTGTGGAGATCTAATCTCAAAGAATTATGCTCACAAATAGTTTTGATATATGGAAACCTCATGCATGTATACCAAGTGAGGAGGCAGCACGTGCATATATGCAATTTCGTCGATTATTTTTAATATCTCAAAAAGTCCAATGAATTTTGTATATAATTTTTCTCAAATCCCAAATATCATAATTCCCTTTATCAAAAAAACATTTAAGAAGATCAAGTTAACAACGTTAAATCTCAAATCACTTCTCTTGTTATTGTAACTATTTTCTCAACTCTATGCTACCTGAACTTGTTTTCCAAATTTTTTTTATTGTCCCTTGCACTAAAGCAAATCCCATTATTTGTGTGTCTACTGCTTCTTCCCAACAAATTCATGATTGGAATTTACATTCATAAAATACCTCCAAGGAGTAGACCAATATTGGCTTGAAAAATATTATTATTGGTGAATTCTGCCAACGATAGGTAAATATCCAAGCTTCTGCCTATCTCAAATAATACCCATAGCATTTCTTCTAAAAGTTGAATATTCTCTTGAATTGGTTGGGTAAGGACCCAATTATTAAATTATGTCAATTATGACTAATTAGATTAATATAATCAAAATTAATATCAAAGAATATAAAAAATTGAACAAATAATCCAATTTGGCCCAACATAGCTCGCGCACCGAATACAGGCCCAAGACGCGCAATAAGCGCAAAATCACAAAGGTGTGTTGTGATGAAACATGCCATAATTCTCTAATGGCCTCTATCAATGTTCGTAATAAGTGTGACGGACCGAGGCCCTTGCTGGGTTACAGCACTTGTCCGTCCATATCACAACGCAATTAAATAATGAGACGAGTATAAATAATTATACATAATTTAAATAATGAAAGCGCACACAAGATCCAAACCGACCAAAACTCTTGAGCCGACTTCATCTTGGCCGGTCAAGAATCTAGGTTGGCCTTGTCTAGGTCGGTTGATTCTCAAGGAGAAATCTTTGGCGTATGATATACCACTAGAAAACAAAATTTCTTAAACTATAAAATTTAGTGAAAGTATACAATTATCCATTAATTTATACAGCGGAGTCGCTATACAAAAGTCTCCAAAATAACCAAAAATATATCAAGATTGATCATATACTGCTATATGAACCCAGATAGGCCTTCCCACCTTGCTAGTCCATCCGGCTCTACTCTTCTCATTCGGTAAAAATTCTTACTCGTCTGAAGGTAAGAAAACAGTAAAGAGTTAGCAAATTGCTCAGTGAGGTACAAATAAGTAAAGATATGTATAATTATTACTTTGAAACGATATCAAAAGAAATGGAATGAGAACAGTTTACATATAGAATCATAAAATATGGGCCAATGACATTTTCATGAGAACTAATTTCCAAACCGAATTCAAATCTAAATCAACTTTCCTTTAAAGACTACATTTTGGTCTGCAACTATTCGGCCATCATATATCAATAATAGTTACATTTTAGGCCTGCAACTAGTCGATCATCGTATATCAATAACGACTATATTTTAGGTATGCAACTATTCGACTATCATATATCAATAACGGCTATATTTTAGGCCTGTAACTACTCGGCCATCATATATCAATAACGGCTACATTTTAGGTCTGCAGCTTCTCAGCCATCATATATCAAAACCAATTACATTTTAGGCCTGCAGTTACTCGTTCATCACATATCAAAATCCAATTTTCTTAAGTCTTGAGTTTCAAATGACCGAAGTCCTTAAAGAGCAAACTTACATTTACAAATGGCGAATAAACATGCAAATGAATGAGATCTTTAAATAAGCAAACTGATATTATTGACAGTAATTAAACATGCAAGATAATTTTTCTGTGCACCATGACTTAAACTTTACCAATTCTTGCTGTAATATCAAACTCAATAAATAGAAGGAATTCTAACGATTTTCAAGCATGAGCCGTGAAACAAAATCCCGCATGTAAGACATAACACATACACTGAACATGAAATTCTTTCATAAAATATAAGAAAACAAGTATCATGACATATATTGCATAAAAACATAGCAAAGAAGGGCATTAGAACAATAATACCCAATGGATTCAGACAAGAATTAGCAACAACCAAAGACGAAGCATAGGGTACGAATTCTCTTATTCAATTTGGTTGGAAATTCTTCCTCTCCTTCATGCTTCTCTCAGATTTTTTAAATTCTCTTTCCTAACCCCCAAATCTAATATTTATAAATAATGAAGTAGGTGGAAGTAGGTGGGGGTAGGTTACCTACTTGGTACTTCTTTCCCCACCTAATTCCCCTTTTTAGATATTCAACAGAGTAGATGGAAGCAAGATATGAGCCTGAACTGATTTATTTAAATATCTTACTATCTCTCGTTCTCACTCTCTGAGTCCTCGGTCTCTTTCTAATTTTCCAAACAATTTCAGTTGTTTATGTTCATTTTTAGTTTGCGGTTTCGTGGTCATTTTAGTTATCTCTATAATTTCGGTCAACTATTCTAATTTCGGTCAACTCTCTTAATCGGTCAACATTCCATCTTTGTCATCTATCTACTCCAATCATCAATATTAACCGATCGACAATCTAATCCAGTCGTCTATCTAATCTGATCAACTATCTTAACTGGTTTTTCTTCTAATACGAGCAACTATCCTGTAAATCGGACAACCATCCATTCTAGTCAACTTATCTTATTCGGTCAACAACCTAATCCGGCCAGTCAAATATCCTAACCGGCCACTATCTTAATCAATCAACCATCCGGTCAACTACCCTAAGTGGACAACATGCCAATCCAGTTAACTTTTCTAATCCGGTCAACCATCTAATCTGGTGAACCATCTAGTCGGTCAATCATCTAGCCGGTCAATTATCCCCTTCGGCCAACTATTTTAATCCGGTCAGGTTGTTACCTTGGCCAATTTCTCTATTAAAACTGTGATGCTACGTCCTAGGAACCTGATCCTTACATGTGTGTCCAATGGGCGCTCAAGGTGCCCTATTAGCGCGAATTTATGAATGTATGCGAATGCGTGCACCTGACCATCGCTCAAGCGTCCTAGAGCGGTGAAATTTATAATATCCATGTTTCAACCCCCGCTCGAGGCGTGTTGCTGGTGAGAGGGAGGCACAGATTTGTTCGTGTGTGCACTCGAGGCTCACTGAACTCGTGCTTGAGGCACTGAATGTCGAACTGTAGTGCTCGATGCATGCTAAACCTACGCTTGAGTGTGAGCCGGGTATAAAAGTGCACGAGATTAGGGCTTTGATATTTTTTTCATGCGCGAAAGAGAGAAATTCGAGAGAAGAGAGGGAGGAAGTTGACGAGAGGAGAAAGGAGAAGACAGAGAAAGTTTGAGAATGCTTCAATTTGGTAATTTAAGACTAGGAGGTGGGTAAATTAAGACAAGTGTATCCTAAATTCTCTTTTTTACTTATTAATTGTTGTCAATTTCTCCAAGAATTCTTATTCTAATACTTGTCTAAGTTAAGATTTTGAAGCTATAATATATAAATCTTACATGCATGTCAATCTCTCATAATTTTATGAAGAAACTTCTTGTTTAAATATCTGTATTATATAATATATGCTATATTTTTAAAACTGAACCCTTTTTCATGTCTAAAAATATAATATTTTGTTTTTGCATGTCTAGACTTCAAACCCAATACTCACATGTATCTATAAGTTATTGATTTTAAGTCATTGTATGTTAAAGTATATATTACATATTCTGAAATTCAATAAAATACCCCCATATTTGTTAATCTATATTAAGTTTCCTAATTTTTTTTTGTGTGTGCCGTACTGATTTTTGCTAGATTTCACTGAATTTTGCTAAAGGAAGTATAAGTTATCATAAAAAAGAGAATATAGAATTATGAAAAAAAAACTCTAGAATTATAAAAAGAAATTATGAATCGTTATCCAGAAGGTTGAGAAATATGAAATAAGAAGCAAAGTGCATAATTTTTTCTAAATTAAATATTGGACCAAGATTACAATTCAACAGGTAGTATATTATAACGTGTATTAATATATTATAGTGAAAGATCGTTATCTGAATATATGGAATCGTGGGTTAAGAAGTGACGTCTGGCCCTATCTATAGAGTTATATATAGACGGCCAATCTCTAAGTCTTGAATAGAAACGTAAGACATTTGATTATGTAAAAATATACACAATTCAGGTTTTGATTGGAAATTCCTTTAGCCAGCAAGGTCTGTTGACCATGATCCCTAAAGAAAAACAAAATTTAAGTATGTTTTGATTACTAAAATTAAAAAAAAACAAGATAAAAAAAATCTAAAAATATATCATTTAAGTTTATTTTACTCATGTTTTATGTCATTGCATCCTATTATGATTCCTATTTCTTTTGATATATTTTTAAGTATAAAGTATACATATTCCTTGATATATATTATGCTTTGCTGAATATTTAGTTTACTCCCTTACTATTTTAGTAACCCCTTAGATGAGCTAATGAGTTCTTATCGGATGAGCAGGAGTAAAAGGTGAGGCATTTAGATCTATTTTTCAGACGATGTTTAGTGCACTTAGATGCAGTCTTTTAGTTGGATTTAAGTTGTAGTCTATGAGGGCTAATGTTGTGGAGCTTTTGAACAGTGTTTCGATATCTAAAATAATGTTTTGTGGCTTTCGATTTTAGCTATTGTGTCGGACGTGTTGTAGCAACTTAAATGAAAGAGATGATGTCTTTAGTCGATGATTTAGTTCGGTTGGTCAAGTTATGGATGTTTATAGCTTTTGTAGGTTATTATATGATTGATTTTGATATTTAGCAGGCATCTTTCCTTAACAATATCCAACATCGTATTTCTTTAAGTTGGTGTCAGAGCCACCGATGATGTGGCAAAATATTTGGATCCTATGTATAACGTTGTGTTATTTATATACAATCAGTTGTGATATTAACGTATAATTCATGTCTGGTTGGTCAATGGTATTTAAAAGATAATTACTTATAATTATATTTCATGACAAGTTTTAGGAAGTGATCTAGTACAAGTTGTCAGTTTGAGGATAACATGTACTACGAAATTTTAATTTCCTACTCATTTTTTATTGTAAACATTTTAAAAATCTTAGCATGGATCATGAGTCTCGATTAGATGTAATGATACATTTCTCCATGCAATTGGCCAATGTCCTTAATAAGTATCGGGCTAATAAAACCAATGGAAGAGTTACCCTCATCGCAATAAAGTATGTTGACTTTGTTAATCAATTCATGTTTATCCAAATTGTATTGTGATTCAGACATGTCCTTGGTAATGATCATAGAAAAAATCCATTGTAATGTGTTCCCACTTTTAACTTAGAATAGGTTGCGATTGCAACTTTTCAGCTAGTTTTTTTATGGTCTACCTTCACTTGTTGACATACCGTGTGTTGTGCCACAACCTTTGCAACATCATTCTTCATTTGGTTCCACTAAAAAATTATAATACTTGGATCTTTATTTGATTTATTTTGATAATTATTGTAATTTTAGGTTAATTAGATGTGTTTAGAATAATTATATATTATAACATTTTGAAAGAATCTTGGTTCATAGTTTTGCGTATGAAGTACACCCGAGTGGCACCTAAGCATCAATTCCAGTTGGCCTATACTTGAGGCACACCTGAGGGTTGCGCTTGAGCACCAATAGTAGAATGGTGGTGCTTAAGGCGCACCTAAGGTGGTGCTCGAGTGCCATATTGGCTATATCAATGCACATGAGACACTGTTTAGCTAATTTTGCGTAGGAGAAGCAGATAAGAGAGAAGTGTGTGGGAGGAAGGAGAGAGAGAAGGTGGGATTTGAGTATTTTGGTACATTATTTTGTTAGATTTATTTGCTATAAGGTCGAGACAAATATCTATAAACCCTATCCTTTGTTTGATTTTGTGTTTAATAACATTTATTAAAGTTATGTGGGTTTTATGTATATGCATATTATTTCATTTACTTGATCTGTTCCCTGTGGACATGCACGTCTTATTTATCAGTCATTCTAGGATATTTGTTGGGGGTCCTGTAAATTTTGAGAATGTTATGATTTTATCAAAACCCATATAAATATTTGAGATCATATATATTCAGTATTAGTATATTTATATGGAAATAAGTATGAAAATTACATAGGCAGTGCATTAATATACATGCATGTTGTCGGGGATAACATTGCCACTTTTGTAATTCGATATGTGATTTGTGGCACCTCTCCTGATGGAGAAATTTGTGACTATGTGACTCTCACTTTTGTCAGTAGGAAGATGGATTTGTTCGTAGCAGGACTTACCTTATTTTGTGTTAAAATGAGAACCACCATAATGTAACTACAAAAATTTTATACATATTTGGATATCTTAATATATCATATAAACTTAAAAATTACATTTAATATCATGGGTGGTAAAATATAGTGAGTTTTTTTGTATCTATGGGAGACAATGTTTATAGATGACTTAACTTGTTGGCCTAAACTGTAGGTGATTTGGTTTAAGATTAACGAGAGTATATGTAACCCTTTCTCAAATTAGTCTTCAAAATCTTTGGTTCTCTAAATTGTGCATGCTTTATATTTTAGCATAGATTTATATTCAGACTTTAATTTGAGATTTGCAGATTTGTCCATGGATGAGAATTTGTTTGGTCTTGTACATTCGAATACGTGATTTGTCCCAGAACATATTTTGATTATATGATTTCATTTCGGCCTTTAATAGTTCATAATACATTTGATGTGAATATGATATCAGATCACGATTTGCTATATAATATGATATGAGCTATGAGATTTGATTCAAGGTTACTATTTGTTATGAATGTCCTCAGTGGACTACGTTTGATACGGACTATGATTTGAGTGCAATACTACCCTTAGATTTTCAATTGATTTTTCGACCCCATGATTCGTTTTATGTGATTTGTTTACATTATTGAACCCTCCTTTTTCTGATTGTGGACATGTATATATATATATATTAATTTTTATATAAACAGATATTTATTGAATATTAAACTCATATTTTCATGTTTACTTCTTCAGGCAAGTAGACTTAGTGTGAGGTCCCGATTCCAAAATATAATAATTAGGGGATAATTAAATTAATAATAATCATAATTAGGCTTCAAAAATATAAAAATTACTATCGGAAGCAAAATGAGGGGATTAGGCTCGGCGCCCGAACAGCACCTGAGGTGCCACCCAAGCACATTTAACAGAATAGATCTGCCCGAGCAGTGCCGAGGTGCCGCCCGAGCAGTGCTACCCACTACCCGCCTGAGCATATTTAGCAGAATGGATTCGTCAGAGCAACGCCCGAGGTGCTACCTAGGCACATTTAATAGAACAAGGGCATCCAAAGGAAGCCCGATTGGCGCTCAAGCGCCAGTTGTGTTTTGAGCGCACCGACCTTATTTTGTCTTCTTTTTTAAATAGGGTAAGGGGAGAGAAAGAGGGCAGCCGCGACAGAATACAAAGAGAAGGAGAGGAAACAAAGGAAGAGAAGGAGATTCAAACCACTTTCGGTCCGATCAGAGTAAGAAAAACGATAAATCAGGTTGAAGCAAGTGTACTCCAAGCTTTCCCTTCCCTTATTATGACTTTTTGATATCTCCATGTGGTATTATTGCTCTAATACCCACTTCCTCCAAGATTTAATGCATTTTCCTAGATTCCTCATAGATTTATGGTTATATTTTGTGTTTAAGTATAAGTATTATGATTTATGGGTTCGATTTTGATATTTAGCCCACGATTCATGTTTGATTTTCATCCGAAAGAATTTTCCAAACTCTTGTTCGAAAATTGAAGGTATGACGCTTGTAAATTTTAAGTTTTGAGGTAAAAATGTTATTTGATAAATTGTTAAAGCTTATTAGATAATTTTTACCTGAATTTTTTGTAAAAGTTATACTGTCCAAATTTATTGAGAATTCCAAGATGATTTAAAGGCCTAGTTATGTACATCTAAAATGGCCTCTAAGGAATAATGATTCAAGATTAAGATGCAAGAACAAGGATACATTAAATTAAGTTAAACTAGTAAGAAACTTGACCTAGGATTGTTATACAGTCGGGTAGGGTTCTCGGCATATCTTAGAACGTTATGGTGGTAATGAAAGATAACTCCATCCATAGAGTGATATGTGGTCCGCCTTTCTCGAGATATTAATTTTAGAGGATAACAACTTTTGACCATCCTATCCTCGGAATATAAATTTTGGAGGATAAGAACTTTTGATCTTTGGCCTTGAATTGTTTGAAGTAAATACAATCTATCCTCAATTACTCGCTCCCTCGACTAGTAGAGCCTACTAGCTCGGGTCCCTCTAAATAATAAAAGTTAATCTAAGAATAAGTAAAGTTTTGGGCTGATTTATGATTTTGACATGTTTTCTAACTAAGATAAATAAATAGATTAATTAAATGAAAAGATAAAAGAAACAAGAATAAGATTTTTTGTCTCTAAATTCATGCTTACATGTTGTTTCATGCTTTTCCCGTTTTTCATATCTATCCTTGATTTCTAATCATCCTATGTTCCTTCCCTCTATTGTATATAAGTTTTATATAAAAACCTACATTGTCTTGTTATTATAGTGCCTTATGATAATATAGCATGTTTTATATCATGATGGATATATTGTTTTGCTTCCGCAAATGATCTTATGGCTATAGTCGCTCCCGCACTTTGATTTTGGAATTGTACAGGTTCCTAGACGGCATCTCTCGATTGAATCCAGTATAGTGGTTGAGTCACTATGTTGGAGCCATGGGTGACGTGGCATGATGTTGATCCTGTGTATGAATTGTGGTAGAATTTTAAAGTCTATTTATTCATGTATCTTGTACAGGACATGTTTATTTAGGTTATTTATATGGGTTTTTGTTCACTTTTAGAAGAAACTCTACCCAATTTTTTGTAAAAATTAATACTATTAAATTAATGGATATTAGTTTTATATAATTATTGATGAAGGTTATTAGAGAAAAATGACCCATTTCGTCACAATTAGTATCAGAGAAAAAGAGATGTCTTAGGATTGATCGATCTATAAGCAGGAGCTTAGGTTTAAGTTTAGGCTGAAGAGGGTTTAAGGATAGTTAGGATTAGATATGATGTTTAGGCGTTAGTCCCTAGGTTTAATCCTAAATTATATTGATTTATTGTTAACCCCTCCCTCTAATCTGATTATGTGAGGTCAATTAATATTGTGATATTTTCGATTATAGGATAATAGTATGGTAAGTAGAAGAGAAAAAATAAACACTCGTGGAGGTGCTAGTACTCCATAGGATTGTGAGGCTGAATATCTAAATTTGTTGGAGAGGATGACCAACATAATAGAATCGATGGAGCTGCGTCACATGGCTCCAGTTTTTGTACCAGAACTGGCCCCAGTAAATCCCGCCCTGACGACATATGATAAATTTACGGCGGAGAAAGCACTTGAATTTTTGGGAGAACCAGATCCGGGGATATTTTGATTTGAAGGTTGAAGAAAATATTTACGGTCATTTAATATTTTGATCAGAAAAAGGTTACCTTTGCAGTATATAAGTCAGAGGATGAGACTGATAGCTAGTGGGCAATGAAAAAAAGGGCATTGGGAGTGCCCGATGATGATATTACTTGGGATATATTTGAGAAAGTTTTTATGAAAAAGTATTTTCCCTCTAGCCTCCAAAATCAAAAGGAACAGAAATTGATATGACTTAGGCAAGGGAGCCATACCCTAGCAAAATATAATGTAAAATTTACTGAATTGTCCCGATATGTACCTACATTGTGAAGGACAAATTGAGAAATGCTAAAAAATTTTAGTAAGAATTGAGATATGATATTAGGAGGCAATTGGTGACACAGAAACTCCAAACTTATGTGGAGATCTTTGATCAAATTTTGATATTTGAGAAGGAGCTTGTGACTCAGAAGTTCTTTGCTAAAAAGGCAGCCAACCAGACAAGTTATAGCACGGGATCAAGTTTAGGATCCTTAGGGCCTTCTAAAATGGTAAAGGTGACAGATAAGGAGAAAAGTATTATTGAGGTTCAGTCAATAGCTAGTTCTCAAGCATCTGTGGCGGACTGTGTCCATTGTATGATAAAGCATATGGGGAAGCCCTATTTTAAAGCGACGGGGGCCTATTTTAATTGTGGTCAGTAGAGCCACCGAATCAAGGATTGCCCACTACCCTAGAGGTTGGAAGCAAAGAAGCCTAGTATTTTAGTTAAAGATTTTGCGGTGATTGTACAGGACGCTGAAGCATCCCCGAACGTAGTTGAAGGTACCATTCTTATTTGTGAAGTTTCAGCTTCTATTTTATATAATTTCAGATCTACGCACTTTTTTATTTTTTCATAATTTGCATGCTATGTCATATTCACTCTAAGAATTTTAGATTATTCTTTGGCTGTATTGACACCTACAAGATCGTCAGTAATTACTTATGTTATGTATTTAGAGTGTATGGTTGAGGTAAATGGGATGCATTTGATGGTGGATTTAATATTGTTGGATATATGTGATTTTGATGTTATTTTAGGGATGGACTAATTAGCTAATTATCATGCCAGTATTTACTATTTTCTTTAAAGGGTGTGTTTTGATATTCCTAGAGTTTAACCCTTTTTCTTCCAAGGCATTAGGAAGTAGGAAATGCCTGTATTGATTTCGATTTTACATGCCAAGCATTTGATGAAAAGTGGGTGTCAAACTTATTTGGTGTATGCCAGCATGATTGGGAGTCATGATGTGTCGGTTAGATATATTTTTATTGTATGTGATTTTGAGGATGTATTTTCAAAGAAGTTGCCTGAGTTATCCCCTCATCGGGAGGTTGAATTTAAAATTAAGGTTATTCTTGGTGTTAGTCCAATTTCGAAGGCACCATAACGAATGGCACCTGCTAAATTGAAACAATTAAAGTTACAGTTTTAAGAGTTGTTAGACAAGGGCTTTATTAGGTCCAGTGTATCTCCGTGGGGTGTACCGATACTATTTATGAGGAAGAAGGATGGGTCTTTGCGGCTGTGTATGGATTATCGTGAACTGAATAAGATTACGATAAAAAATGAATATCCATTGTTGTGCATTAATGATCTATTTGACCAATTACAAGGATCTCGCGTGTTTTCTAAGATAGATTTGCTATCAAGATATCATCAGTTTAGGAAAAAGCAGGAGGATGTGGCCAAGATAGCTTTTCTGATGAGATACGGCCACTACGAATTTCTTGTTATACTATTTGGTCTTACTAATACTCCTGTTACTTTTATGGATCTGATGAATCGGATATTCCAGCCTTATCTCGATAAATTTGTGGTGGTATTTATTGATGATATTGTGATATATCTAAGAGTCATGAAGAACATAAGACTCATTTAAAAATTGTACTCTAGGTACTTCGTGAGGAGAAATTGTATACTAAATTGAAGAAAGTGAGTTTTGGTTAGAGAATGTGATATTTTTGGGGCGTGTTATTTTAAATGGTGGTATCGCCATAGACTTAAAGAAGGTGGAGGCTATTATTAACTGGAATAGGCTTACCTCAGTGACTAAAATTATGAGTTTTCTCGACATGGCGGGATATTATAGGAGATTTGTAAAGAATTTTTTACGGATTGCTATGTCTTTGACTCAGTTGATAAAGGAGGCCAGTTTAATTGGATTGAAGAATGTGATCGGAGTTTTTAGGAATTGAAGGATCACCTAATGACTGCTCCAATGTTGACTATCCTAGAGGGATCTAGTAGTTTTGAGGTATATTATGACGCCTCCAAAGCAGGCTTGGATTGTGTGTTAATATAGAATGGTAAAGTGGTTGCTTATGGGTCCAGATAGTTAAAGGTGTATGAAAAAAATTATCCAACTCATGATTTGAAGTTAGCTACAATTGTGTTTGCCCTAGAAATTTGAAGATATTATCTTTATGGTGAAAATTTTCTTATTTATTCTGATCACAAAAGTTTAAAATTTTTATTTTTATAAAAAAAAAAACTGAATATGAGGCAAAGGAAGTGGGTTGATTTTCTGAAGGATTATGATTGCGAGATTCAATATAAGCCCGAAAAAACTAATGTGGTTGCGGATGCATTAAGCCGTCGATCGGGCTATACAGCGAGGTTACAAATTAAATAGATGGAGATATTGAATTATCTGAAATAGTATAATATTCAACGGTATGTTTGAGGTGATCGGATGATTTTATCGTATATTCAGATTTAGGTGAAGGTATAAAGGGAAATCAAGTGGAAGTAGGTAAATGATTCTTTCCTTATAGATATTGTTGGTGATTTGAGTAGAGACTTTAAAATTGATTTTAATGTTCGTACTGATAGAGTTTTGAGGTTTAAGGACCGTTTATGTGTGCCGAACAACAATAAGTTAAAGAAAAAAATTTTGAAAGAAGCTCACCAATCCCAATATACAATTCATCCAGGGACGAATAAAATATATTAGGATTTAAAAAAGATATTTTGATGGAGGAATATGAAGAGGAAAATTGTGGCCTTTGTGGAGAAATATCTTGTTTGTCAACAGTTAAAAGCTGAAAGGAGAAAGCCGTCTGAGTTGTTGCAGCCGTTGCCAATCCCAAATTGGAAGTGGGAAGATGTCGCGATGGATTTTGTATTAGGTTTCTCAAGAACTCCCAAAAACCATGATACTGTTTGGGTTATCATTGATCAGCTGACTAAATCAGCCCATTTTTTGGTGATCAAGACGATGTATTCTCGAGATAGATTGGCACAATTGTATATAAATGAGATTGTCAGACTTCATGGGGTGCCTGCGACAATAATATTAGATCGGGATCTAAGGTCCGTTTCTAAATTTTAGAAAAGCTTGCATAAAGAGTTGGGAACATAATTAAAATTTAGTACGACGTATCACCCCCTAAATTGACGGTCAATTGGAGTGTACGATTCTAATATTGGAGGATATGTTAAGAGTTTCAGTGTTAGATATGAAAGGAATTTAGGATAATCATCTGGCCTTGGCGGAATTTATCTATAATAATAGCTATCAGGTAAGTATAGGTATGACACCGTCTGAGACATTATATGGGAGGAAATGTAGATCGCCGATACATTGGGAGGAAATGGGAGATAAGAGAATTCTAGGCCTCGACATTATTAAGGAGACAACGAAAAAGATCAGACCGATTCATGAAAATTTGAAGGTAGCACAGAGCAGACAGAAAAGTTACGCAGATCGGAGGAGATCAGAGTTAAAATTTGAGGTGGGTGATTATGTATTCTTGAAAGTATCTCTATCAAAGGGGACATTTAGATTTGGGATGAAAGGTAATTTGAAACTGCGATTCATCGGTCCTTTAAGATTTTGGAGAGAATCGGGGACGTGGCGTACATATTGGCAGTGCCACCTAATTTGGCAGATATTCATGATGTATTTCATGTAACAATATTTCGAAAATATATTCATGATCCTACGCATGTTGTTGAGTTTGAGCCTTTAGCGATTAGTAAGGATCTATTTTATACTGAGGAGCCGGTGCGGATTTTGGATTGAAAGGACCAGATACTGCGTACAAAGACCATTTCCCTAGTGAAAATTTTATGGAAAAATTATTCGCCAGAAGAAGCGACATGGGAATGTGAAGAGGAGATCCAGAGCAAATACCCCCAACTGTTTCCTTAAGGTACGTAGTCTCATTAAATTTTGAGAACAAAATTTCTATAAGTGGGAGAGAGTTGTATAGTCCCGATTCTAAAACATGATAATCGGAGGATAATTAAATTAATAATAATCAAAATTAGACGTAGAAAATGTAAAAAAATTATTGTCAGAAGCAAAATGAGGAGATTAGGCTCCACGCCCAAGCAGCAGTGATGCGCCACCCGGAAGCATTTAGTAGAATGGGTTCGTCTGAGCAACGCCCGAGGCACAATCCGAACGCGTTTAATAGAACAAGGATGCCTGACTAGTACCCGAGCGCCAATCGTGTTTTGAGCCCTCTGACCTTATTTCGTCTTCTTTTTAAATAGGGTAAGGGAAGAGAGATGGCAGCCACGATAGAACACAAAGAGAAGGAGAGGAACAAAGGAAGAGAAGGAAATTTAAGCCACTTCAAATCCGATCAGAGTAAAAAAAAATGATAAATCAGGTAGAGACAAGTATACTCCAAGCTTTCTCTTCCCTTGTTATTGCTTTTTGATATCTCCATGGGGGTATTATTGCTCTAATACCTACTTCCTCCAAGATTTAATGCATGTTTCCTAGATTTTTCATAGATTTATGGCTATATTTCATATTTAAGTATAGGTATCATGATTTATGGGTTTGATTTCGATATTTAGCCCACAATTCATGTTCGATTTCATCCGGAAGATATTTCCTAAATCCTAGCTCGAAAATTGAAGGTATGATGCTTGTAAATTTTAAGTTTTGAGGTAAAAATATTATTTGGTAAATTGTTAAAGCCTATTAGACAATTTTTACATGAAATTTTTATAAAAGTTATATTGTCCAAACTTATTGAGAATTCCAAGATGATCTGAAGGCCTAGTTATGTGCATCAGAAATGGCCTTTAAGGAATGATGATTCAAGACTAAGATGCAAAAATAAGGATACCTTAAGTTAAATCAATAAGAAATTGAACCTAGCACTGTTATACAGTCGGATAGGGTTCTCCGACATGTCTTAGAACGTTATAGTGGTAATCAACGATAACTCCATCCATAGAGTGATATGTGGTCCTGTAACAACCCAAATTTTTGTTAAAATCTAAAAAGAATTAGTAATCGGGTTCGGATCC